>OY482672.1:61343500-61623500 GCA_960531455.1 Urophora cardui | reverse complement strand
CACAAGGGAAATGAGTTGGCTTATTTAAAGCCATTTTTCGTACCCCAGAGGTTGGCACTCTCGCCGAACCTTGGAGCTACAGCGCTCCCCCCACGTGAATAAATACATTATGAACATTTTTTAAAACAACTATGTTGTAACTTTAACTTGACTATAAAAATATTCAATTTGAATATGCTGCATTTTTCAACATATTTAGGACAACTATTTTTATACTCAGCTGTACTAGTACACAGAGTATTATAGTTTTAATCACATAACGGTGGATTGTAACAGAGTGAAATAATCGAGATAGATATAGACTTATATATATCAAAATGATCAGGGTGAAAAGAGAAATCGATTGAGCCATCCGTCCGTCCGTCCGTCTGTCCGTCCGTCTGTAAACACTCTAACTCGCGCAAAAATAGAGATATTTTGATGAAATTTGAAGTGCAAGTTGGTATCGAGACTGGGACGGTTGGTATTGAAAATGGCCGAAATCAGACCATGACCACGCCCACTTTTCCTATATAGAAAATATCGGAAATTTGGTATCTCAGTCACTAATACAGCTGGAGCGATGAAATTTTACCCACGTGTTGAGCTCAGGCCTCTAGGAAGAAATTTGATGACATTTTGGAAAATGGGCGGTGCCACGCCCACTTATTAAGGGTCAAACCTTGAAAGTTTTATATGTCATAACTCAGAAACCATTGAAGATATATCGACAAAATTTGGTACGCGTGATATACTTACTTAGTCAAATATTTGGACGAAAAATTTCCGAAATCGGTTGAGGGCCACGCCCACTTTTATATATGGGTCTTATAAAGTGACCTAATAAAAACATTTTAAGCGATATCTCTGTCAAATATAAAGGTATATCATTGAAATTTTATAGCAGGAGTCCAACTGCGGACATAAAACGAAAAACACAAAAATTTTGGAAAATGGGCGTGGCACCGCCTCTTTTTATAAACAGGAATATACGAGATTTCTGAGCCCATAACTCGACAAATGATTTATATATAATAACTAAACTTGGTGTGTATACTTTTATTACTTGTGGTAATATATGTTGAAAATTTTAGCGAAATCGGTTGACGACCACGCCCACTTTTATATATGGGAACTATAAAGTGGACTAATAAAAACATTTTAAGCGATATCTTTGTCAAATATAAAGATAATTCATTGAAATTTTGTGGTATGATTTCTACAATAGACCGAAAATAACAAATAGAAAAATTTTGGAAAATGGGCGTGGCACCGCCTCTTTTTACACAAAGGGATATACGAGATTTCTTAGCCTATAACTCGACAAATAATTGAGATATTATGACGAAACTTGGTTTATACACTTTTATAACATGTGTTAATAGCCACGCAAAAATTTATTGAAATCGGTTTATGACCACCCCTACTTTTTAAGAAAGATATATCTGGAACACTCTTTGGGAATTTGTAACGTGACATCTTTATAACTAGAAGTCATAAAGAATGAAATTTTGCACAAAGAATAATATTCATATGCTTAGTTGGATGACTGATAATTAATTAATTTAGAAAATGGGCGTGGCTACGCCTATTTTATGCAGCACTCGCTTTTTATTAAGTGCACCGTGTTTCCATAAAATGCAAACAAACAATGAAAACATACAGCTGAGTATCTAATGTTCGATTCCACTCGAACTTAGGCTTCCTTACTTGTTCATAGTTGTTTTTACTATGACAACACTTCAAGTCGAGTATGGTTAATTTTCATTTTAACTACTTAATATTTATTATGACGGTATGAAGTGCAACGTAGTCAGAATCACTATTTTCATCCTAGGCGCAAAACCATTGGTAAAAATAGTCAAATCAAGGTGTAAATAGTCAGATTTACGTGCGTTTTTTGCTGAGTGTATATGTATACAGAGTTGTAATTATTATAAGAGAAAAAATAAAAATCAAAAAATAATTCTTATTGAAAGAAACATATTTTAAAAGTCTTTCCATAATAGTTATTTCTGAGATATTTTTTTTAAGTCTTTTTGTAATTATTATAAATGAGAAATTTTGTTTTATATCTTCAAAGACTTTTATATTGAGACAAATTTGAAAAAAGTCTTTGAGTAATTATTATCCGTAACAAATTGTGTTTTTAAGTCTTCAAAGACTTTTTCATTGAGACGAATTTCAAAAATATCTTTAAGTAATTATTTTGAGTAACAAATTTATTTTTTATATCTTCGATAAAAATCTTTCATACAATTTCAAATTGGAAATTTCCTTGAATTTTGAAGTACTTATATGAAAGCTATTTTTATTTTATACTTATATGAAAGTTATTGAAAATTTCCTGAGACTTTTTTGAACTTTGTCTCAATGAAAAAGTCTTTGAAGATATAAAAAAACAATTTGTTATTGATAATAATTACGCAAAGACTTTTTTCAAATTTGTCTCAATATAAAAGTCTTTAAAGACTTATGGTGTTTTCTTTTCTACGAAAAAATGTTGCCCTCCTATATCCCAATTATCAAATTACGTATCCAGACTTTCTATAAAATGGCTGAATTTGTAGATAAGGGTGCCCTCTTACTAAGTTAGAAGTCAATATTTGGTGAAAGGACCAGACAAACTTACAAAATGGCTAAGAAAATCAAACAGGGCAACATTATTTCGAGAAAAGAAAACGCCATTAAAAAATATATATTTGAAATAACTATTATGGAAAGATTTTTAAAATATAAGTTTCTGAATAATAATTATAGAAGATTTTTATCATTTTCAGCAGGAAAAAAATATTATCAAAAGACTTTTATGATTCTGAAGAAAATTTGTAAGACTTTTTTATAATTTCAAAATGAAATCTTTATATATATTACGCTAAGCGATTTTTTGTAAACGCCATAACTTTTACACCGTTATACCGATTTTCGAGAATGTGGTGTCAAATGAAAGGGCTTGACCAGTAGATGTGCAGGAAGGTTTAATTTTTCTGAAAAGGGTTGCCAGCTGTTCGAAAATTTAATTTTCCTGTATAGTTTGTTTGATTTTAAAATTTTTGGTACCATATGAAAAGGCTTGACCTGATATTGGGTAATTTAATAAAAAAATTTACAAAAAGGGTTGCCACCTGTTCAAGAATTCAGTTTTACGCTATAGTTTGTTTGATTTTTAAATTTGAAGTGTCATATGAAAGGGCTTGGCCTGATAGTGAGTAATTTAATAAAATTTTTACAAAAAGGGTTGCCACCTGTTCAAAAATTCAGTTTTACGTTATAGTTTGTTTGATTTTTAAATGTGATGTGTTATATGAAAGGGCTTGGCATGGAAATGAGTAATTTATCATAATTTTTACAAAGAGGGTTGCCACCTGTTCCAAAAGTTATTTTTACTCCACAGTTTGATTTTTAAATTTAAAGTGTCATATGAAATTTTTTGGCCTGAAAATGAGTACGTAACTTATTACGATTTTTACAAAACGATTTGCCACCTGTTTCAAAATTTTTTTTACGCTACAGTTTGTCCGGTTTTCAAATTTTAATTGTCATGAAAGGTCTTGCCCTATAATAAAAAGAAAGGGGAGGGGAAAATGAAAGGAACGGAAATGGTGAAGGAAAGTAAGCTAAAGAGGGAAGAGTACGGAAAATAAAATGGATAAAGGGAAGAGGAAGCGCAAATTAAAGGGAAAGGGGAAGAGAAAGAGAAGTACGACAAACGACTTTTGGAGTTAGCTATATGGATAAAATATTGTAGAAAATTATTCGCATTAAAACTTCACTATAGGAATGCTCGGACAAAATCTTTGTATACAAAATGTAGGTCGACGGAAAATAAAATAACCAGTAATTATGTATATGCTTAATTTTATATTTTATTAATAAGAATCTATGGGCTTAAAGCCGATATATATTCCGCCATTTTTAAGGCGAAGTCAAATTTAAAATGGCAATCAAAAAAATTGTTAAATGTAGCAATAAGTGGTCCTCCACCCTCAAATTGTCGCACAGTGTAATTGAAAGCCACAGCATCGCGTGGCCAGATTTACTAGTAATAATTATTCTACATCTCTGTATGTATATTATATATCATAGATGACCAGCCAATGGCTCCAGTGACTCCGTTTGTCTCCCAACAACATAGCTGTGGCTCCGAGTGGCTCCCAACAACAAGCAAATCAATTTCGACAGAATAACGCACATTTCTTTGTTTCACAGAAATCGTTGTCGCGGCGAGCACTCAAACCTAACGGTCCAGCATCGACCGGCATTCATTGCGTAGATATAGCTTCGACATTCATTGTGTAGTTACGCCTTCATACATACATACATACATACATACATATCTACATATCGCACGTTTTATGGAATAGGGATTTAACTCAAAAAAAATTTTTTTTGGGAAAACGCAAATAAACTTTTATAATTTCAAATAGTTTCCTTCTACGGCTAACTATAAAATCACTTTTATTTCCGCCATTTTTATCTTTTTGGGTATTTTATAAGACTAGACTCAAATGCACGACCCAATTATTGAAATATATGGCAAAATCCCAGAAATCGAAAATTTCGAGTTAAATCCCTATTGCATAAAACGGGCGATATGTATGATGTACATTTATATCTGCTACCTCGCTTATGTTGTTTAGCAAAATATTTGAATGTCTAGTTGCAGCAAATGTATCTGTATGTACATACATAAGTACATGTACCGTTATTTGGCAAAATAATATTTTTATTCCGAGAAGAAGGTTGTTGAAATTTTATTTATGTTGTTGTCGTGTGGCTCCCTTACGCTTAAATCCTGGCCACCTATGTTAAATATAACCCGCATGCAAAGTCGTACATATGTAAATATATATGTTGTTCTGTTTAACTCATCTAATTTAAATCTTCAACTTAATTTTCAGAAAATATGGGTTCTGTTTTGCTTCTCCACGGACACTATAATTTAGGTTACATTTCATGGTCAATTTGGTTAAACATTTTGTCACTCTCACCTAAGGGCTTATCAAATGGTAAGAAATAGAAGATAGAAGAAGCAAAAGGTGATGGAAATCGGTTAGACACAAACAAGCACAAAAGCATTTAAGGAATACAAACAATGAGCATACGTATTTGCTAAGATCAGGGACCCATAATAATCATTATTCGTTATATTTTCAGTAAAAAAAATCAAATACTTGCAAACATCGTAGAAGAGTATTGAGTTTGTGTATGTACATGTCTGAAAGAGCACTATCCGAATCCACTATGATCGAAAAATTTTAAGCGATATCGATAAAAATCAAAAATAATCATTATTTTTTGATATTTATTTTTTTGATCAAAAATAAAACTTAATCCTTGAGTGATATATTTATCGCTCAGAAATAGTCATTATTCTTTGAGTTTTATTTTTTTGCTTAGGTCGAAAAACTCAAATCGTCTCTAAAGTGCTCTGGAACATAATTACTAAAATAATCCCATCGATATAACTTCGTGAATGAGTGATATTTTTGATCGAAAAAAATAAAACTCACACAATAATTATTATTTCTGAGCTATAAATATATCACTCAAGGAATAAGTTTTGTTTCTGATCAAAAAAATAAAACTCAAAAAATGATTATTATTTCTGAAGGATTAGATATCGCTCAAGGAATAAGTGTTATTTCCAATCAAAAAAAAATAAAACTCAAAAAATAATGATTATTTTTGATGAAATATAAAAAAAAAAACTCAACATATAATGATTAAATGGCGATTTTTATTATAAAACTCATAATCATTACGGTCGCTGGCTAAGATACATACATATTTGTGTATTTTTACCTGCCCAACTATGTATATATGTATGTATGCTCTGATATGTGTGGTTTAGTGCAGAGCATAAACACAAACAAATATCCTCTACAGAATATGAGCATAGACAGACAAACGTATATGTATGTATTGAATTGAAAAAGTTATAAGTTCTACTCGAATTTACCGTTAGTGTCGTACAACCACAGCCGCACTTAATCAATGACAGTTCCAACCAACAAAAAAAAATCACTATTGCGGCAAGTTTATTGGCCACAGAGGTCTGTTTTGAATGAAGTTCAAGTGTGCGACAAACTGTCCCCGACAATGCAATAGACATGCCTTTAATTATTCCTTGAACAATGCGATAAATATAACTACTATATGCATGTATGTGTGTGCACACATGTGTGTGTGTACATTTGAAAATCCAAAACACTACAAAATTGCTAATTTGCAAATATCTCAAACGAATGAAAACAAACTCCTTGCCTTTTGAACAAATGCTTTATTTCTTTGTGTAAAACATCCAGTAGTCAGTTAAATGGCTGAGAAGCTTCTGTGTGGAGTTGGGTTCGCATCGTGTATTACTAAAATGGTAAACTCTAGGCCGATTTGGTGCATATTTGGAACTTAGTATGTCCATGAAATCAATTAATCCTGCTAAAAAATTACTCGATTGCTATCGCTGATGTCGGGGTATTGCTAAAAATTGCATTCATTTTACGATTGGACTCTATTTAGAACAATCTAATATACACTGTTGGGCTGAAAACCATAAAATTGTACATATATGAACTTATACTTAACAAATTTAGTGTTAGAACTGTTTTAGTATGAATACATAGTTTTCTTATGCGCATACATATAAACAATATACATATATGTATGTAAATTTGTACATACATAAATATTTATAATTTTAGTTATGTACTTATGCGCGGAATGCAAACGCGAACAAAAATGTTAAACAATTTGTATGGAAATCAAAATTAATAGGATTAGCAAGTTTACTTAACTGAAAATTGTTGCGGTGAAAGCGTTGGTGCTATTTCACATGCCGCTGCAGTTCATACGCTTAATTTACTTATGTATTTGCTTAAAGCAAATATTTTCATTAAAAAGAACGCGGATTAAGCGAACACAAAGAGTTTTTAATTTGTACATGGCACAGAAATTTGTTTTAATCATGGTAACTTTTCCCATTAGAATTCGTCATGTTGGAGTGGTCATGTGGGTTATGTGCAAAGTTAAGGAAATATTTGCTTTTAATTTGATATGCAAATAGAAAAATATTATACGTCCATACATTTAAATTTGCCGATTTATGTTCTCAGAGGCAAATATGAATGTCCTTTTCTACAAATAAATGTATTTCGTGATTATGGAATGCTTAAGGAAAATTCATAATTTAAGGAAAACATAATTAATTTGCTATTAATTTTAAACACTACATGGTAATAAATATTGGAATATTTTTTAAACTTTGATTTGGTTTGAAAGGAATTCAAAACTTTTTTTGGGTTAAATTTTGAACCTTCGAAAGTTTAAAAGTTTCTTATTCCTTTTTGGCTTAAAATTCAAAGCTACAAAAGTTTAAATACATATTTCTAAGTTTCTACATGGCCGTTTTTTCTAATAATTATTTTATGTGAATTTTATATGAGCTATTGGCCAGTTTTTAATTAGGGAAAATTGAAAATTTTTTTTTAAGTATTTTTTGGAATAAATTTCAAATTTTCTTGGTTTAAATCTTACACTTTTTCTCATTTAAGCTTTTAAGGTTTAAATTCTAAACTGTCATTGGTCGTAAGATTTCATTTCAACAAACAATTTTAAGTTTTGATTTGAAATTCCAACTTACTTCTTCGAGAAATGAATAGTATAAAAGGCTCATTTATAGTTATTAGACAATTTGAATGAACGACTGTGTGGCGTTCTTTGAATGGAGAAACAAACCAACACAAAATTATTATGAAAACAGATAAAATGAAGAAGGAAGAAAAGGAGAAAAAGAGGATAGGAAAGAAGATACAATAGGGAAAAGGATGAAGACGGTTTGGAAGCAGGCATTTTTTTTTTTAATTTAAACCAAAAAGGTTTAAGTTTTAAACTTTTGAAAGTCTTAAAATAAATTTTAATTTGGAATAAAATTTAAAACTTTAAAGTTTAAAAATCTTTTAAACTTTTCAAAGTTCAAAGTTTAAATGTTAATAATTTTTCGGTCGTTTCCTATAATCGACCAAAAAAGTTTAAAATTTATAACAAAATTTATTTCAGTGTAACTAAGAACAATTTAGTTTTCTACTTGCACTGAAAGTAAATCTGTGCTTTCGTGTATCCTTAAGTGAGCCAAGAAAGTTTAAACTGAATGCAACTCATTCCAAATTGGTTTAATAAATTTTGGCAACAAAATTTTTTACACTATTTTTAATGAAATAAAATTAAATGGAATATATGGATTTGCTAATAAATACATACTAAGTATACGTTTAGGTTAGGTTAGGTTGAAGTGGCTGCCTAAGGGGCACACTTAGGCCAGTACAGAGGCCCTTTGTGATACCACAAGAAGAAAACAGATTACTCTTCCTTTTTGAACCAGTTTGAAAACCTGATGAATTTCACCAGGTCCTTTATGTCGATTTCCGCGACTTTGCATAGGTGTCCCAAAACAGCGTCGCCTGACGCCGTTAAGAGCCGGGCAGTGGCAAATGAGGTGTTCGATTGTCTCCTTTTCCTCGTAGTTTTTACAGCTTCTGCAGCATCTGCGGTAGGGTGCACCCAGCCTCTCTGCGTGTTTCCCGATGAGGCAATGACCTGTAAGGACCTGTAAGCACCCCCACAAGATTCGAGATCTCCTCCCTCCTTAGAGTACATATTTGATGAGATCGCTTGTGATCCCATTTTGGCCAGGTTTGTCTTGACGTTCGGCAAACTGGGTTCTGTTGCCATCTATCGCTTTCCAGTTCATAGATGTGCTGTTTAAGCATTAACTTGCATGTGGCAAACGGCATACCTATGCGTTCTTTGTCAGGAAGAACCTGTTCGGTAGTGCCTTGCCTCGCAAGTTCATCTGCCCTACAATTGCCATCGATATCCCTATGTCCCGGGACCCGCACGAGGTGCAGACGGGTCTGTTTGGCCATCCCCTGTAGAGATCGGCGACAGTCTAGTGTTAGTTCAGAATTGAACGAGTGGGAGCCAAGAGACTTAATTGCTGTTTGGCTGTCGCTGAAGATGAATAAATCCCTGTGGATAGGTTCAGGCCTCATATGGTTAACAGTAAAGTATACGTTTACTACAAACACTTTAAAGTTTAAATACATTTGTGGATTTCTTGTAAAAGTGAGAAAATTAATCTATAGTTAATCCATTAGGAGCATTCGACATATTTTCTACTCGGACGCAACCTCTTTAAGGATAAAGAGTAGTGATTATACCTCATAAACAACAACACTTTTCTGTTCGCACTGACTATAATTATCCAAACAGAAAACTCAACATCTAAAAACTTACCTGAGAGCATGCAAAGCTAGAGTAAACCGTGTAATAAACACTTTAAAACCAGCCATAATTAGGCATAATACTTACGAAGATTATAATTTTCTTTTATTTTTTTGAGAGCCAATCTAACTGAGCTAAAGTGTGAAAGTTTATGTGAGGCTATGCTAAAACGTCAAATGTCGACGCAATATAAAATATGAAGTCATTAAAATGATTAAAGTGACAAGTTAGTCGTAGCAAAGTGTAGTAACAGAGAATCAGTTTCAAGCATGCGATATACCGACAACGGCTCAATCCGTATTTAGCTAAACCTTACACACATACGTACAGACAAATTATCATTCTTTGCCGGGATATGCTTTGTTACTACGGCACGGTAAAGCAAATGATTATGCAAACATGCAGGCAGCTGCGCTAACTGAGTAATTCATCTTGCCAGCCAAATAGGCCAATTTTATCTAGACACACATTCATACATACACAGTGCACAGTAAAACACAGCACACAGAGGAAGTAGTTCAACGGGGCGTATACGTAACGCAGGGCTTTATGTCAGTGCAAAGCTCATGGGAACAAGCAACCATTTGCTTGTAGTATATAGATGGAGGAGGAGGACGAGCGCAAGTGACAGAAACAAAATACCAACGGCAAAAGTGTTAGTGATGGAAAAAGATGCGAAAGGCAAATATACATGATACGAGGGTTGCCATGCAAATTTGTTGGAATGGAATCTAATAAAATTACACATACAGAATTTTGCTTAAAATGACTCCATGGACTAGATTTTCATTGCTTAACTTAATAACTTAAATTACTCAAAATTTTTTGTCAAGGAATTGTTGCAAAGCACATAATATAAAAATAATGATTTTTAATAAAAATCCATCTCATTTTCATTTTCAGTCAGTGCAGGAACTGACCTCGTAAAAAACATACAAAAGTTTGGCAGAAAAAAACGAATGACAGGATGTTGAGCACAGAGTGTTGGGTGTTTCACGTTACTTGTTTAGGTGACAACCATTTAATCAAGGGAGAGAACTAAAACTCAAAGAAAAACGCTGTTACTGACGTGAAACACAAACATCCGGCAGCAACATCTCATCACATCACATCTCGAGTGCGAGCTAGTTTATCCGCCAAAATACAAGCTAACCAAATAATGAGTGGCGCAATGAATCACATGCAGCTCAGCTTTGTGTGTAAGCAAAGCAAAGAGACTGTGTTGACTATTTGACTCCCCAGCGAACAGCCGCCAACAGATGCGGTACTTCAAAAACTGAAAATAAGGCACACCACACCATTGGCAAATTGCGAATTGCAAATGACATCGATGGTGCAGCGTTGATAAGCAAGCGACGTTCTATGTCTCTCTACGTCTATGTATGTATGTTGGTAATAATCGTTACGAGATGGTATTAACGAAGCGCAGCATTTATCATCAATCAATACATATACGCGTATTCCTTTCGGCAAGAGGGGCGAGCGAAAGACACGGAGACAACTTGGGATAACCAAAAAGCAAAGTGAACGTGGTGGAGTGAAGGCAATGTATTTAACTTCATGTTGTGTGTGTGCAACTGGTCATATGACGCAAAGAGAGGCCTAGCTTTGGGAATTGCACGATTGCATGAACACAAAGAAAGTAGGGTTAGGTTAGATTGGCTGCCATAGGGGCACACTTAGGCCAGTGCAGAGGTCCATAGTGATACCACAAGAAGAAAACAAATTACTCCTCCTTTTTAAACCAGTTTGATAACCTAATGAAATTCACCAGGTCCTTTACGTCGACATCCGTAACTTTAGATAGGCCATCCAGGAAAGGTGTCCCAAGAAAGCGTCGTCTGGCGCTGTTAAGAGCCGGGCAGTGGCAAATGAGGTGTTCGATTGTCTCCTCTTCCTCATCATCTTTGCAGCTTCTGCAGCATCTACGGTAGGGTGCACCCAGTCTCTCTGCGTGTTTTCCGATGAGGCAGTGTCCTGTGAGCACCCCCACGATATTCGAGATTTCCCCTCTCCTTAGAGCACATATTTGACGAGTCCGCTTGTGATCCCAATTCGGCCAGGTTTGTCTTGATGTTCGACATACTGGGTTCTGTTTCCATCTATCGCGTGCTAGTTTATAGATATGCTGTTTAAGCATTAGCTTGCATGTGGCAAACGACATACCTATGCGTTCTTTGTCAGGAAGAACCTGCTCGATAGCGCCTTGCCTTGTAAGCTCATCTGCCCTACAATTTCCCTGGATATCCCTATGTCCCGGGAGCCACACGAGGTTCAGACGGGTCTATTTGGCCATCTCCTGCAGAGATCGGCGACAGTCCAGTGTTAGTTCAGAATTGAACGTGTTGGAGCCAAGAGACTTAATTGCTGCTTGGCTGTCGCTGAAGATGAATAGATGCCTGTGGATAGGTTCATGTCCTATACGATCGACAGCCTCCATTATAGCTGACACTTCAGCCTTGTAAACGCTGCAGTAGTCGGGTAGCCTAAAAGCTAGCTGTAGATTCAAGTCATGTGAGAAGACTCCACCTCCAACTTTGTTGTCCAGTTTCGAGCTATCCGTATAGATGGAAACGCTACCTGGGGTTGGGTAGCACCGATTCGGCTCATCCCACTCATCCCTATTTGGAATCCTTGTTTCGTAGTTGCTGTCTGCAACTATTGTAGTAGTACAGACAAGGAAAGTAAACGATATAAGAAATCGAAGATCGCTTCTAAATTGAGCTTTGTTATATACACGTATAGCCAAATGTGATTTTCATTTAAGAATAAGTACTTATTTCAAAAAATTCAGATTTATACAAACAATAAAATTACTTACAATTAGGGATGTGCGATTAATCGATTAAATCATTTCTTGATTAATCATTATTCTGATTAATCAAAAATATTGATTAATTAGATTCTGATTAATCAGATCCTGAGTAATCACTGTTTACTCAAAAAAAAATTAATTGAAAACTGAGTAACTTTGTTCATTTTCTTCACGAAACATAAATTTTTTATTTGGATTTTCTCATGTACCCCCACATATTTGTATATATGCATGTATGCGCCTTTGCTTTAAATAAAAAAAAACCGAAGTACCTCCTGCGATTGAAAAATAACGTTTTGTTTCGTTTTTATATAAATAAAATAAGTAAAATAAAATTTCTGATTAATCGGGTTATTATTACTCATATTTCTGATTAATCAAATTATTTAGATTCTGATTAATAAAAACGTAATTAATCAGGAAAAGATTGTTTCTGATTAATCAAAAATGAGTAAATTATGATTAATCAATTAATCATGTTTCGATTAATTACCACGTATGATTAATCGATTAATCGCACATCCCTACTTGTATAGTTCGACTTAGAAAGATTTCGAATTATATAGTCCACATTGTTCTCATTTTAATAGTTTCTAATCGACTTTTATGATTGTTAAGAAACGCCTTCGAATATAAAAACCAATTTATCTCGAAATCATATTTTTCGACTTAAGCGATTATTGCAAATTGCCGCAGATATGTAGCCAGACCCGATTTCCTTTGGGTCATGCCCCGTCAATCCCATCTCCTGTATGGCGGCCATGTCAGCTTTCGCTTTTCCGAGAACATCAACCAGCTTGGACCTATTAAGGGTGCGGACGTTCCAGCTGCATACCCTCAAGACGTAGTACTTTAAACGTTTGCCATGGTCGTCATCAAAAAGAGGTGGTCTCATCCGGGGTTTTATTTTTTTTCTTTTCATTGGTGGATGCCAAGCCCGACGAGCAATCCGCACTACGGGAGAACAAAACTACCTCATTTTTTTATTTACACACACTCATATCATCAAAGTTTGATATTTCGACGCAAGCAACGCTAATGATAAACGGATCACCAAATGTGGAAGTGTTCATTTTTCGCAATTAATTACGCAGAGATTAGTAGCTCAACTACTGCATGAGCAGCCTAAAATGCCTTAATGTACATACATACATCAAATTCGTCTGAAAGGAACTTTAGCAAACAACAAGCGATTCACCTTATCAACTGACTTATTGACTGACTTCGCTGATTGATTTGAATTGAGATAAATAGTAGCGAATTCTCTTATGCATTTGCTTTAGTTGTATTGAAAATAAAATTGCGTTTTTTGCTCTTTTTGTTGTTGCTCATAACAACTTTGTTAATGATATCTACATTTGCGCTGTACACGTCGAACGTGATATTACAGCGAGACTAATTAATTATGCAGGATTAGTAAATTGATTTTTGTGAGTAGGTATATCGAGTCTCTTAATTTTTTGCTTCGATTTGTATTAAAAAATGCATAAAACAGATGGAAAGAGGATTCGGCAGCCAGTCTGGCAAGCGAAGTAAAGAAATTACTTGGAGCATGAGATACTGGAGTATTTATTCCTCCCAGCCTAGCCCTTCATCCATTACTCCAACTTTTCAAACTAAACTGTCGAACTATTTTTGTTTATCTCACAAACTTGGCTTCAAATCTTAGAGATTTATAAAGAAACTCAACTTCAACTTAAGCAACATATTGCGCATTCATCTTCATCCCTTGCCGTTTACACACAAATTTCAAAGAATTTATTTTTATAGCGCATTAATTTAGCAATTTCACATCTTCCGTTTGACAAAGAAAACATAGCCTTTTTTTATTATAATTCATAAAATTTCTGCTACGATATTCAGCTGAATGGACATGCAAATGTGATTGTGCGTGCTTGCATATGAAATTTTTGTATGTTTTATACAAGCAAATACACTTAAAATGCAATAAAATATTTTATTGCCAAGTTGGCAGATGGGAAATGTCGCGTATACGGCATGTGTGCCACTTCAAAGTGCAATACGATATGGATACATACTTCCTTATGTATAAACGCACCTACTGCATGTGTATGTTTGTAAATGCTATGCTAATGCGTACCATTGCGTGATCTATTGCGATTATGCGTTGCAACGTCGCGACGCCACCGGTATATGCATGCACTTACTCGTTTGCATTTGAATTTGTGTTGGAAAAAAAGCAAACGTGGAAAAAAGCAGATGTCATCGCCGATAAGCGCAATACTACCAATATTTGAATTGTATTATAGTACGTACATGCATTTTTGCGCCACTCTTGTTAAGAGCACACGATATTTGATTTACATTACGTAGTTTAAAAGTGGCATTCGAACTTAGATAAAAGCTTGTCAAAACACCCCTTTCGCCCGATTTACTCGCTATCGCTTAGCCAAATAGAGGGTCGAATTCAATATATTGCAGCACTTGTTTCCATTTTCTAACAAGGGGAAAACCTTTGTCATTTTTTTTGCATTTGCACATACATATCTTCAAAAGCTTTACATACACACAAATAATATTTCAGGAAACGTTGGAGTAAGAAAATAACTTGAGCTGATTTCTAGGGAACTAGTTAACCCAATAAAATGCAGTCCGAGGTTTTTATATAACCCTAGCTGACCCGGAAGACGTTGTTCTGCTAAAATTTGTTCCCATGAAGCCTAAAGAAAAGTCTTTGATTACCGTATTGCTAACCATTATCTTAGAGTCCATCTTAATGACTGCGAATAATAAAAAATTGTCTATTCTCTGAATAAAAGTTACAGTTATATTCGCCGCGATAAACCTACTTTCCCCGATCCCTGTCTCTATCTCTATCTCTATCTCTATCTCTATCTCTATTTCTATCTCTACCTCTATGTCTATCCCTATCCCTATCCCTATCCCTATCCCTATCCCTATCCCTATCCCTATCCCTATCCCTATCCCTATCCCTATCCCTATCCCTATCCCTATCCCTATCCCTATCCCTATCCCTATCCCTATCCCTATCCCTATCCCTATCCCTATACCTATCTCTGGGAAACAGCCTTAAAAATCTCAATGAAAATAGCTGTTTGTGGAAGCCCTGCTCAACGCCTTTCATTTGCTACCAATATCGCTCGAAAACATTCAGGGGTTATCCGGGTCCACGCTTTGACCCAAATCTTGGAACCCGGCCCATGCAGCACTATTTAAAGAGCTCTTTGTTGAAGTCCTTCTGTTGAAGGCCTGTTCAACACCTTTCATTTGATACCAATATTGCTCGAAGACTTGCTGGGTCGATCTGGGTCCGGGAAGCTCCCACTTTTTCGAAATTCTATATACCCTAATATGTGCGCCAACGCCACATGAATCTGCTGTGAAAATTTTATAAAGATCGGTTGATATCAACATGCACACATACACACTTATACACATAATCATGGATTTTACCAATTTTCGGACTTTTCCGGAAGGATTTCCCAAAATTTTGTTCAGTAGGAACCTTCTCCACGAGAATTCGAACAACTGGCAAAAAATTTTACAGAAATCGGCCCAGCCGTTCTCATTTAATGAGGTTAGTAACATTTTTTACACCATTTTTATATATATATATAGATTTATATTTATGTACCTATGTATATAAACCAATAAAATCAGAAGTATGAACTGAGTCGATTAAGCTATATCCGTCCATACCTAAGTATCGGCAAGATTTCGGTACGTGGGTGCTTCGCGATGTACTACTTCTTCTTCTTAATAGACGCTTAACCGTCTAGATGACTCTGGTCGAGTTCAATAAAGCGCGCCAGTCGTTTCTGTTGCGTGCTGCGTGGCGCCAATTGTAAATGCTAACGTGGCTGTTAAGGCATGCTGTTGCTTTGTGTGATAACAGGAGGTACTTCGTCTTGTCCTCGTTGACCGCCAAACCAATTTTCTTAGCCTCTTTATCCAGTTTGGACAGGGCAGAACATACGGCACGAGTATTTTTTCCAATGATATCGATATCATCGGCGTAAGCCAGCAGTTTCACACTCGTGTGGTAAAAGATGCTTCCCATATGGTTAAGTTCTGCAGCTCATATTATCTTTTCCAAGCATCAAATTGATATTGAAGAAGTCACACGAAAGGGAGTCACCTTTTCTGAAACTCGCTTGGTCTCGAACGACTCGGATAGGTCCTTCCCAATTATGATGGAGCTGGTGGCGTTAGTCAACGTCATTTGGCATAGCCGTATAAGTTTAGCAAATTCAGACATTGCGGCATATAGGCAATTCATATTCGTGCTATCTAAAGCGGCTTTAAAATCGACAAACAGATGGTGTGTGTCGGTTCCTTTTTCTTAGGATTTTTTACAGTATTTGGCGTATTATGGAGATCTAATTGACGGTAGACTTACTGTCTGAAGGTTCAAAGCCACTCTGATAAGGTCCAATCAATCTTTAGCACGATACACTTGCTTAGATCTTATACGCGATATTCAGGAGGCTTATCCCACGATAATTGGCGCTTTACTCTTGAGTCACTTTTTTGTGGATTGGGCATAGCACACCATATTCTGCATATGAGTTGATGCATGCTCCTTATCACCTCTTCGCCGTCATACTTGAATAGCTCGGCTGGAAAGCCGTCGGTGTGTCGGAATCAGTGAAATCATGCTATTGAACCGTACATGTAGTTGTCGTAAAACCGATTGTTCAGATATAGACGTTTTCGGGTACAATTTCCTGCTACATTTAAAGTACTAAGCGCATGCAATTTTTTTTTTTTTTTTCTTGATATTTGTTTTTATTGAATCTTTCTTGTTTAGAAAATAACAATAATTTCGCAAATCTTACAAACTAATACAATAAATTATTTGTTGCCAATGCTACAAATAATAAAGTTGGCAAAGAGTCTTTTTACATATACACATATGGCATGTATCTTAAACTAGGAGTGTAATATTAACCTAGTTGTGTAATGAAGTTTATCTTGGTCCAGGTCACTATTATTAATTATTTATTTATTTATCTATTATTATTATTATTATTATTATTATTATTATTATTATTATTATTATTATTATTATTATTATTATTATTATTATTATTATTATTATTATTATTATTATTATTATTATTATTATTATTATTATTATTATTATTATTATTATTATTAATTTTTTTTTTTTCCTCAAAAGTGGATAAACAGTTTAAGTTTTTATTTAAATTTATATGTACAGCCATAGCATGGTGATCGTAGAGGTGTTTTTCTTCGCGCGGGCTGGCGCGATGAACAACAGGGACTAGGTGCGTTCATCGCGATGGCCGTTGGTCGGACGCTTCGGCGACGTTTATTGTATTTTACGTTATTTCCACTAGCCTGTACTATGAACGCCAGGGACTAGGTGCCGTTCATCGCGATGGCCATTGGTCCGTCGCTTCGGCGACGTTCATCATTATCTTTACTTTACGTTACTTTCGAGATATTGGTCTAGCGGAATATGACCTTATGCACAATTGAGGTTTACATCCTTTCTCCTTAACCGCCTAGGATAGTTTTGCTTTAGGAGACTTTTTGCTAATGAATTAGGATGGTTGGCTAATCTTTTCGCATAATTTGCTTGCATTTTCTCTATCTCTTCGGCCACCGTATTTATCTTTAGGTTACTATGAATAATTGAATTTTTTACATACCAAGGCGCTTTGCATATTGTTCTTAATATCTTGGACTGTAGCCTTTGAATTCTTTCTACGCTAGATTTCGATGCTGAGCCCCATAGTTGAATTCCATACATCCAAATTGGTTTTAAAACCATATTAAATATTAATATCTTATTATCTAAGCCCAGTCTAGAACTTGGACCAATTAACCATTGCAGCTGGCTTATTTTCAACTTGGATTGCATAATCTTTTTGTCAATGTGATTTTTCCAAGTCATTCTTCTATCCAGTGTGACTCCAAGGTACGTAACGAAGTCTTTCTGAGTTATTATTTTCCCATTTATTGAGACTGGTGGACATGTGCCTTTCTTCAGGCTAAAAGTTATTTGTACACATTTAGATTCGTTGACCTTAATTCTCCACGTAGTAAGCCATTCCTCTAAAGTTTTTATATGTCTCTGCAATTGGATAGTAGCAGTTATGGGATTTGCGTGCACACTTAGTATAGCCGTATCATCTGAGAAGGTCGACGTGACAAGTCTCGCGTTCGTTGGCTGATCGCTTGTGTAAATTAAGTATAATACAGGCCCTAGAACACTACCTTGTGGAACTCCAGCAGAAATTGGATGACTTTCGGTTGTAAAACTTTTGTGCCTTACCCGAAATTTTCTACCTGTTAAAAAGCTTTCTAGGATCCCGCACAGATTATATGGAAGTGTTTGTTTTATTTTATACAAGAGCCCATCTAGCCATACTTTATCGAAGGCTTGTGCCACATCTAGGAATAGTGCGGTGCAATATCGTTTGGTTTCAAAAGTTGACCTTATTTCTGAAACAATCCTATGCACTTGTTCTATCCTACCGTGCTGCTCTCTAAATCCGAACTGGTGACTTGGTATGGTTTCGTGCAGTTCTAAGATGGGCTGAATTTTTCTCAGCAATAATTTTTCGAATAGTTTGGAAAAGATAGAGATTAAGCTTATTGGCCTGTAGGAGCTTACTATTGTCGGGTCTTTGCCTGGTTTTGGGATCATGATAATTTCAGATAGTTTCCATGGATTAGGAAAGTGACATAATCGGAGGATACTATTGAAGATGTATAGTAGTTGCTTAATAGCTGCTATGGGAAGCGCTTTTAACATTTCACCCGTTATTCTGTCATACCCTGGTGCTTTCTTATTCTCTATGTCTTTGGATATAGTTTTATTCAAGTCATCTAGTTTAAATCCAAGTGGGATTGCTGGTAATTGTGGAGTATTTTCTTGGAGAAAATTTTGGCCTTCATTTGGAGTAAATACATTTGAAAGATGGGTTGCAAAAGCTATTCCTTTTTCGTGGTCACTTCGAACAAATTCACCATTTTGCATTCGTATTGGAGGATCCTGCTGAACCGGCCGTTTTAGATATTTGAGAGAGCGCCACAAGGAATAATCTGTACCAGATGTGGCCGTGAGGGAATTAATTCTATTTTGAAATTTTGTTTCCCTTTTCTCCTCTAGGAGCATTTGGAGCTCTTTCGTGCATTTTTTTAGCTCGTTCTTCAGAGCTGGAGATCGCAACCTTTGCCAGTCTCTCCTAAGTTGCCTTTTCTTGGAAACTAGCGCAATGATATCGTTTTCATTGAAAGAACTAAAGCTTTGCTGCTGGGTTGTATTAGGACGTAAGGGCGTTGAAACCTTTGCTGCCACTTGCAGTAAGTTTGTGAAGTCAATTATCGCATATTCCACTTCGGCGGCTGATTTAAGGCTCACATTTGGATTAATATGCGAACTTATAAATTTTCTGTACTTCAGCCAATTCGTAAATCTATTAGTTAAGCTTGGGTTCAGTTCGTTTAAAGTTGGAAAGGTTTTAATAGATATGACGCAAGGAGAGTGATCAGATGATAGGTCAAAAAGTGATTCTATCTGAAGTATTTCCCGATCGAGGCCGCGAGTTACCCCAAAATCTATGAGGTCGGGGGTTTTGCTCCTATCAGTGGGCCAATATGTTGGCTGTCCGGTTGATATAATGTCAAGACCATTGCTTTGGATTGCTTTGAACAAGTTTCTTCCTTTTGGTGTTATTAGCCTAGATCCCCAAAAAGTATGTTTAGCATTGTAATCACCTGCTGCTAGAAATCTCTTGCCTAACTTGGAGAAGTATTCAGTGAATTGGTATTCTGTTATATTAAAACGGGGAGGGCAGTATATTGCAGATACAGTTAATCCGCCAGAACTATCATCTACGTACACTGATGTTGAGTGTATATACTCTTTGCAATATTCTTCTAGAACGTGGTGCTTAATCCTCTTTCTTATAAGTATACCGGTTCCACCTCTAGCTTTTCCTTCAGGGTGCTTGGTATTATAGAACATATATATACCCATCAATATTAAAATTATTAAACACAGTCAGATGGGTTTCAGACACTAACATTATGTCAATTTGGTGATTTTCTAGGAAAACATGGAGTTCATTGCGATGTTGGCCTATGCCGTTAGCATTCCAGAAACCTATATTGAAACAATTCATGGTCTTGACAAAATTGTTTGAAGTAGGAGATTTTGATTCCTAATCAATTCTTGCATCATGTTTTGCATTGACTTTATATGGTCCTGCATCATATGAACAAAGCTATTTAGAGTGTTTTCGAGTGATGTTGTTGGATTGGAATCGTCTTGGATTTCGGTCTGTTGTGTGCCTCTTAAGACTTGAGCGTATGAGTACGTTCCCAGATTTCTCTGCGGGGCTGTATTAATAGTTGGTTTTAGCACATTTTGAGGTTGTGGGACAGGTACAGTTTTAGGTTTTTTGCTACCTTTCTCTTTTAATGAAATGTATACTGGGCAACCCCTATAATTAGCAGTGTGATTTTGACCGCAGTTACTGCACTTCTTATTTTCTGGGTTTGCTTTAGGTTTCTCGCACTCTTTGGAGCTGTGCAAATTTCCGCAAATTACACATACGCTAGGTAATGTGCAATATCGTTTCGTATGCCCGAACTCCTGACAATTATGGCATTGTACGGGGCCCACACGTTTATGCGGTTCTTCCACAGGGCAATTTTTTTGTGCAATAAATCTTTATATACATATGTAGGTGCATAACCCAGAGAAATTAATGAAAATCAGACGATGTCGTAGTTTATTTCCCCCAACAGTGAAAGATTTTACTTGTTTTTCGAATAAAAAAGTACATGCCTTCAGCCAATCATAATTTGTTTTTCAACTAACGCATTCCCCTACACCCTTCTGTTTATTTCAGAGTTGCTGCACAAGTTGAAAGCTCGACAAAATGCAGCTGGAACATAAATCTTAATTGATAGTCGAAAGTATTTTTCGGCATTTGGCCATTGGCACTTGTCGATTTCGCTTACGCTACTGTGGCCGCTGTGGAACTGCAGCAGCAACGTCAGCATCACCCCTCAAATATGATTCATCGTGATTCATGCACCACAATCATAAACTGTTTACAAACATACATACACACATATTTATCTACCGTTGCGTGCAATAATCATATTTGCGGCATGTGGTAAAGTCCCTTCTGAGCAAAGATAACTTACATACGTATGATTGAATGAACATACGCGTAGTAAGTAATGCGATAAAAAAAAACGAAAAAAAACGAAAAAAAAACGAATGAAAAATGTGCTTTTAAAATCGAAAGAGAAAATAAATGGAAAAGGGAAAATAAGTAAGCAACACATGCGCTGAAAGAGAAATTAAAGTACTTTGGAGGAGATGAATACTTTGCCCTTAGCAAATGCAAGTGGGGGGCGATGCAAAATTGTTGATGCAAAGTATGTGTGTATTATGATAGAGATGGTCTTATCCGACAAGTTATTTTTCCTTTCTTTCTTCTTAAAATTATTCGGCTGCAGTAATTAAAATTTTTGAGGACAGTTTTATTCATGGAGGAATTATAAAGAGAGCTCATCCGATCAGCTGATTTCTTTCTCTACTTCAAAACGTCTGACACATACACACGCATACAAGCATTTTGTTTTTGTTTCTATCACATTTCAGTGGACTACGGAACTGTCAAATTCTTTTGCATTCATGTTTCTATGACATTTTAGAAGCGGATGAATCATCCTTACTATTTTCTCCATGGTTTCATTATTTTAAATAACCAGCGATGAGGTTATTCTTAGTTCGTGAAAATGCCAATAGATAAACTATTGCTGTAATAATTTTTTTCGGTTTTAGAATAAACTGATTAACCAAAAATCTCTCATCTTTAATGAGTGATTCCTACTTGTAAACTATTGAAACTACTTCAGCGATTTTTGGCACCAATGGGGTTAATACTAGTTCCGAACTAGGTCGCTTCTATTGCATTTTTCGCAACTACTAGTGCGACTTTTGCATGTTATCAACTGGCGAATTTAACACGGCGATGTCCTAGGCGGTGTCAATTGTCACTCTCTGCACTACATTTTCGATAGCTCCGAACTAGTACTAAATTCTATAGTTTTCACTAGATCGTTTATTGGCACAATTTCGATAGTTCTGAACTAACTAAAAGTACCTAAAAATTCTATAGTTTTACATCTGCCGCTTAAGTGCAGCCTTTGACACACCTCATGCAAGTGGCGCAATGGCCGACTGGCTAACGCGTGTGACAATCAACCTGGCAAGCGCGGGTTCGAATCCTGTCGGTTTCGAGGCGGATGATAATTTTTTTTTATTATTTTTTTTAAACTAATATTTTTTATATTTATTTATTAATTAAAAATTTACAATGATATTTAAAAATTAATAAAATAAAAAAATTAAAAATAAGCTTGAGGGATCGGAAAAGCATAATTAGGGGAACATTTCATTTCATACAAGATGCAAATAGAAAACTCTTTATATAAAACGCTTCACTAAACATCTGAGAATTGCGGAAATATACAAAGCCGACGACAATTGAACGAATGAAAAATTTTCATAGAATTTTTGTCACTTCGAAATTGCATACAAATCAAAGTGTGTCTTATAATGGTCACTCAATTCATTCTTTCTGAACTGGTGAGGGTCTAACTTCAATGGAGCTAGTTCCTTTTTGACAGCTTTTCGCTAGTTCGGAACTAGAAATTTTGCTCACTAGTTATTGAGTTCCCTGCAGGGTATACATATATGAACATTTGTATGTGACCTGAATAGCTTGAATGTATTTACTTACACAAAGGAACATACATACTCACCTCTACCCATTCCAAATCTATAACGGAAATTAATCTTCTAAAGCTAAAAAAAAATCAATTAAGATTTTAATGGTTCCATCTTGAACAATTTTTATTTATATGCTTATCCCCCTTAATTGACGCTTAACTATCTAAACATTTTGGGCCGAAAGCAGCAAAGTGCATCAGTCGTTTTGGCTTCGTGAAAACTGGCGCCAACCAGAAACACCAAGTAGCCAGCACAGCTGTTAAATCTTCCGAAGAACTCATGTTACATATACTTAGTATATCTCTCATTCTTCTGCGCTGTATATCAGGGCAACTACTATGAGCAGATTTAGCATGACTTTGGTTAATTGATAGTGGACTTTCAGGGTACTTGTTGAAAAGAGTGACTCGTCGTTGGACTTCAAGACTGATTCTATTTTCGGCCACTACGTGGAAATGCTGTGCCCTCGTTCCTTCATGTATATTTAGAGTTGCCAGATACCTTTCCCGAAAAAATCAGTACATTCCCTCCAAAAAAAAAAAAAACAATATATCGCTAGCTTAGAGTGTAAATTGTGTAAGTCCTTTTTTAAAACTTTGTATTGTAGGAGAGACAAAAAATAAAAAATAAAAAAATTTCGAAATGAAAAAAAATTTTTCCCTTCATGTAAAATTTCAGACTTACACAATTTTCTTCGTTTTTTGGACTTACACAATTTGCATATCACAGAATAACAACGAGTAGAAATATGACAAGTATCAGAGACTTGGTTAGCGTGGTGCGTATTTGATTTTTCTAGCGTTCCACATAAAAATACACTTTTCCATAAAAATGGACTTACACAGTTTGCACTCTAAGCTAGCGATATGCGGAGAAAATCGTCTTTATTACTGTCAATCCATGACGTCCAATAAAAACAGTTGGAAAATTAAAAATAGTTCAGGGTGATAAATATCAGTACAAAATCCAAAAAATCAGTATTTCTTAAGGTTTTTAAAACCACCAGTACAGGGTACGAAAAATCAGTATTGTACTGATCAAATGAGTACGTCTGGCAACCCTATGTGTATTCCATCAAAATCTTTACGAAATATCATTCCTGAAATTTATATTCTAGCAAGATTAGTTGCATTATCATGTTATTAAATTTCTATAAGTACCTACACAAATAAATTATTTTCGGAGGCGATAATAGAAAAACAATCTTTAGTTAGATCATCCAATACGTTTCACTTACCCAAAAAAAAAAAAAAACACAAAAAATTTTATGTAGCAGATTATCGCATATATAAATACAATTAATTAGTTGTGTATGTTTGTAATATGACAAGTATTTAAAATTTATTTTCAAAACTCGAATCGCTCACATTTTTAAGGCATTTCTTTATCTGTCGCTACTTATGACAGCTCGCAGGCACATAAACATACATACATACAACGCACTGCAAATACACATGACTTTAATCATATGCAGCTGGCGTGCAATACGTGCTCAAACTTCCTGTCAAGCGTAATGTTTACATTTAAGAGCAATACTAACAGTCACCCTATTAGACATATACGCCGACAGTGATTCCGGCGGCGGCGGCGCTATTCCAAAAACATTTCGGCGGCGGCGGCGACGCCGGCGTGCTTTTCCGCGCCGGCGCGCCTGCCCCAAATCTACAAATCACAATCCTTATTCAAATATTGATTTTATTTAGTTACCTTAATAGCGCTGGCTGAATGGAATAAATAAACTAATTTCCACCTTAAGTTGTTGAAACTTTTTTATTAACAGCAAAAAACAATTGTTACATAAACTAAAATATAAAATAAAGAAAATAAATATTAAAAAATATACACAAATCCATATGTAAGGGTAAATTTAAATTCATTTGCTTATTTTGTATGATAATAAACATGCATACATATATTTACATATGTACATATTTATATATATATATAAGACACTTTAAAAGAAATATATGGATATACAGTGTTGGAAAAAATAATAGGGACAAAATTTTGCAATTCTCCATTTATTTCATTTTAAGACCAAATAATAATTACAGGGCCGCGGAGAGGGGGGGCAGCCAGGGCAATCGGCCTGGGGCCCGGAAGGTTTTTGGGGGCCCGGAAAGGCAAAGCAGTATTGACAGTACTCGAACTAGGATTTCATAGATACATACATACATAGGTATTTTGTTGCTACAAAAAATTGTTTTAAAATTGAAGTGTTTAACTTAACCAAATCACCAAACTAAAATTATAAGCATCCAATCAAATATTTACCTTGTTTATACATGGGCAAATCCTAGAAAAGTGAGTTGAAATTGACAAAAATCGACTTTGATTTAGAGTTTCCAAAGTACCGCAATTGGTAAGGTGGTGAACCAAGCTTCTCAAAAATATTTATTTTTCAAATGAAAAATGTTGATAATCCTGTTTAAATTGATTTCAAAGAGTAAAGTAATAAAAAATATAAAAAATATTAAAAACAGTACCATTTTCTATCTACTATTATTTCCATGATTTTATAGTTAGATACTAGAGTTATTACCAGGAAAAAGTGCCAAAAGGATTGAATAAATATACTGTACCTAAGATTTTGTTACTGCTTAGCTGTAATAAATATACATAATTTCTTGCTGAAAATCTAAATAGGAAAATAAAACGTAAGTGACGTAAAAACCTAGAAAAGTTATCTTAATTTCAAAACCGATCTTTCAAATTAGCTCATATCTTGAAGTTTCTTTAAAATTTATCTGTCAAACAAATCTGCATCATTTAAAACTTTAAAATTAAGACATTTTTTTAATTAATGCCATTTAAAAAGTGAAATAGAGGTGGGAAACTATCGATGGCACTACCGATAGTATCGATATTTTATTTTTTTGAACACTATCGAAGACCATCGATGGTTTTTTCAAAACTATCAGAAACTATCGATGGTAATGTGTACTCTCCATAGTTTTATAACTTTTACATCCCCATATTGCATCAATATTTTTTTTCAAAACTATGACGATGGTGGCCCCATCGATAGTGTCCCACCTCTGAAGTGAAACGTAAGTGACGCCAGGTAAAAATAGTGTTAATTTTTTTGACGAGTAGCCAATTGTAAAAAAACTTCTGCTGCAATAATGAAAACATAAAGGCAAAGCATAATGCTGGATACCGAACGTGAGACGATCTTCAAGCCAAAAACACCCAAACCCCCAATTTAACACAGAAGCAGTATAAAGAATAAGCCCTCTCTGGGTTAAGAGGTGGCAAAAGTAAAATACGTATTATATTTGTGCTTGAAAAGAGGAAGAGCTAAAAAGATATATGTACCTTTTCATACAAAAAATCAAAAATATAAGTTTGTTGGAAATTTTAACTGAAATACCATTTATTTTTTAGGGGGCCCGTAAACGCGAACTGTTCCAGGGGCCCGGCTCGGCTCTCTGCGGGCCTGAATAATTACCGTATATTGATGCTTACACGGAGAGGACATGCTTCAATGACTCTGGGGTGGTTTTTGTATAATAATTTAATTTTTATGAATAAAAATAATGAAATGTATAATTTAAGTTGGAAATAATAATAGGGACAAACTTTAAATTCGATTGTTTTTCCAAATAAACTACAATATTACTGCTGCAGCTAGATTTAAACTAATGTTTAGTTGAAGCTCCTTTATTTTTTATAACTTCCTTACTTCTTCGTGGCATAGGGTTGACCAAATCAGCGCAATTTGCAACTGGTATTAAGTATCAAGCTTCTTTAATTTTTTTCCATAACTCTTGCTTATTTTTCCATTTTTGATCCCCCATCGTCTTCTTTAATATTCCCTATAGGGCTGAGGTTCGCCAACTGTGAGGGCTACTCAAACACAGCAACTTTCTTGCGTTCAAACTATGAGTTTTCGATTCTGGAGGCATGTTTGGGACCATTTTCGGCATCTTATGATATCAAGGAGGGTTGAAATGGTGCAGTTTTGAGTAGAACAATTAGCACAGACCTCGAGAAGTAGAAATAAATGGAAGAGATCCCAGAAAAGTTCCGTATCTGAGAAAAAATTATGTAAGCCAACGACTGAAATTTTCCAGTAGCTTAAATTCTTTAAAACTGAGGCTAGTAAAGTAGGGAACAGCCAAAGTTTTTGTTAATAACTTTTAACCGGGAAAAAATAAAACATTTCCGCATCCAGCTTCGTGTTCCTGAGGTCAAAACACGTCGATTGGTTCCTTTTTTTTTTTTTTTAATTTTGAAGAACTTTAGCAGTTCGTAAAACTAAGAAAATATGTACACATCTCGCTCCATACGGGTATGGCGCACCAGCGCACGCCGCCGCGCCGATACGCCGATTTCACGGATTATGGCGGCGGCGGCCGATTATGAATGTAATCGGCGCGGCGGCGTCAATCGGCGGCGTATATGTCTACACCCTATATTCTCATATTCCTAAAATGTCTGAAAGCAAACGCAATACAAAGAAAAAAACTTAAGTCCACTTAATGCGGAGCTAAATGCCATAAACGTCAAAATTAATCCAATTCTCGTGGCAGTGCTTCTAGAATGCTATACATACATCCCACATATGTATGTATGTCAGTGGCGCACACAGAAAAATATTTTAGGGGGGAGGGGTTTCAATATCCAACGGAAAATAAAAAAAATACTTAAAACTCATCCAGACAATTTTTACTTAAATTTATGTTTGGGGAGCGGACCTACGTAAGCACACATTAAACAAAGGCACCTTTTAAATCTCCATTCATTGCATTTTCTCTGTATTTAAACTAAAATGAACAAGTAAGGAAGCCCAAGTTCGAGTGGAATCGAACATTAGATACTCAGCTGTATGCTTTCATTGTTTGTTTGCGTTTGTTCGATTAGGGTGTATTTTATATGAATCGAGTGCCGCACAAAGTGGGCGCAGCCACGCCCATTTTCAAAATTTTTATCAATCATCCAACTAAGCATATAAATATTATTGTTAGTGCAAATTTGCATCCCTTTATGACTTCTAATTACAAAGATGTCACGTTAAAAATTCCCAAAGGGTTTTCCAGAAATATCTTTGTTAAAAAGTAGGCGTGGTCATAAACCGATTTTGCTAAATTTTTGAGCATGTATTACCACAAGTTATTAAAGTGTACAAACTGATTTGCGTCATAACATCTCAATTATTTGTGGAGTTATGGGCTCCGAAATCTCGTAGATTCCTTTGTCTAAAAGGAGGCGGCGCCACGTCCATTTTCCAACATTTTTCTATTTTTTGTTTTATGTCTATAGTTGGACTCATGACACAAAATTTCAATGACATATCTTTATATTTGACAAAGATATCGCTTAAAATGTTTTTATTAGGCCCCTTAATAGTTCCCATATATAAATTTGGGCTTGGTCGTCAATCGATTTTGGCAATTTTTCGTCCAAACATTTTCCTAAGTAAGTAAATTATGCGTACCAAATTTCGTCGATATATCTGCTACGGTTTCTGAGTTATGACCTATACAACTTTCAATGTTTGCCCCTTAATAAGTGGGCGTGGCACCTCCCATTTTCCAAAATTTCACCACATTTCTTCATAAGGGCCTGAGCTGAATACGTAGGGGAAATTTTGTCACTCCAGCTCTATTAGTGACTGAGATACAAAATATTTTTACTATATGGGTAAAGTGGGCGTGGTCATGGTCAATTTTTGAGCGAGTTAGAGTGTTTACAGACGGACGGACGGACGGACAGACGGACTGACAGACGGACGGACGGACGGACATGGCTCAATCGATTTCTCTTTTCACCCTGATCATTTTGATATACATAAGTCTATATCTATCTCGATTATTTCATTCTGTTACAATCCACCGTTATGTGATTAAAACTATAATAATCTGTGTACTAGTACAGCTGAGTATACAAACCTCAGCTAATATCCACAGCATACTTTTAGGGAAATGTCTCCACACTGCTTGTTTATAAACATAATCAGTAGTTGTTGACAAACATTGGAAATGTACATCCACGAATATTCATAGATTTTAAAACATGTATATATTTACACAAATATTTATGCATGTACCATCTTTTATAAAATTATTTTTTTTATGGTGTGTTGTCAAATTTTGGGGGGTTTTAACCCAAACCCCCCCCTTGAGTGCGCCGATCATGTATGTATATATGAGGAAAGTCTAAAGCAACATTAGGGTGATTCCCTTTTTTTTATTGGCTATTTGTTGCAGTGACTGTGGTCTGTTGCTCTCTTAAGGTATGCTATTAAATATCGTATAAAATATTTCTTTGAATTGCGAATATTTGTTATCATTTTTTTAGCTTCTAATATTGTGATCAGACATGCCAATTAGCTAAGTCAATTCATATTAAATTTAATTAGGTAACTTACACAATTAAATCTGACAGCTTGAGCTCTTTTGTTGTTTTTAGGTATTTTAATAATATTTCCAGTATCTGTTATTTCGTTTGCTCTTTCTTAGGCTTCTGTACATAAAACTTTCCACACTTGCTGTTGCTGTTTGACTTAACGGAAGATGGACTGAGCTCACTGTTTAGAAGCTGAATTTAGTTTTAGTAAAATTAATCATCATAAACACCAACAAATGAGTCTACCTAATGCATACCAGTAAACAGTGATGCCGTTTTGATACAATCGTATCAAATGTGATACTTTTTTAAGCCCAAGATACGTAGATACTTTTTATTTTGACGTAGAACAAATTTGATACCTTTTTAATCAACATCAAATAATTTTGACACGATTTAATCAAAATCAAAGAATATTAACCTATTCTTTTTCATTTTTAAGATTTTCTAAAAATTGTAACAACCTGTGTTTGCCGCGAAAAATATGTATTGTGAAAGTCTTGAAAATACTAAAAATGGGCAACATTTTATCAAACCGTATAGTAGGCATCACTACCCATGGCAGGCATGAGCAAAGAGCTTATGTTTTATATTAACCATTATTTAATAGCCTTTATGATTTTCTTGAATTAAATTGAATTCGAAAAATCTAAAATGATACTATTCATTATTTTTATATTTTTACATTGGTAAATGTAATAAAAAACGATGTCACGTTAAAAACACGAAAGCAGCTTATTTTATTAATTTTAATTTTTTTTTTTTCAAAATTTTCTGTGATACGAAAAAAAAAATTGCCGTATCAATTTGTTATACGGGTTCAAAGCCCGAAAACAGCTTTTTTGATTAATTTAAGTTTGTTTTCCAAAAAATTTCCGGTGATACGAAAAAAACCATGAAAGTATCAATTTTTGATACCAAATTTTTTGAGGCTGCGGCAACACTGCCAGTAAATAGTATTTACTAAATACAAATACACACACAAAAAGCCCGTCTCCACATAACTTGATTCACCAGAGAAACATGTGGCAAAACATCTCGCTCAATAACCCGTCTCCACGTGGCTGATCGTGATTCAGTTTAACATTTCTCTTTCTTGCTCTTCTTAAATGTTTGTATGTTTGCTTATATTTTGCGTTTTTGTTTTGGTCTGTGTGAGATTTCGATAGATTTTCGATACAAAATTAGAGAAGACATCGATATCATCCAGGTTGGCAAGATGATTCAGAATGAAACAGTGTTTCAATCTTCACTCGCTCTCAGAAATTTGTATGGAAATTGGCGAGTTTCGGCACTGGTTTCGGTGTCGAAACAAGATTGAGAGAGAAAATGCAGAAAAAAAGAGCGAAACACGTTATGTGGAGACATGGTATTATGTGTGTGCGATACAAGAGTAGGGACGGCGTTGATGAGCATTATTAGCTGACTGACGGTGATGATAATCATATTGCTTGGAGAGCGAACTGCCGCCATTCAATTTGAAGTGGCTTGCATTTCCAATCGCACTGGGTGGACTCAACTTTTTTGTTGCTTGAGTATTACTTAGTCCAACTGCTTGCTTGCTTGCCAGGCATTTGGAGTTCAGTAACACTTGAACTTGGCATTTTCATGTTGATTGCTGTCAGTTGGTTTTGCCAAAACGAAAAACTTGAAGATAAAACATACCTATAATAGGATATACATATATATTATGTATCTATGTATGTCTGCATGCAAGGAAATATAAAAACAAACATGCATTTCCACAAACATATAAAATCACGTTACAAATACCAACCATGCGTTGCATGGCGCACACATCGCACACGGAGGAAGTGCAGTGGCTAGCGGATGTGCCAGAATGAAGCGTGCGTTAAATTGTCTTCGAAAACAGACTGCATGCACACACCCAGCAAAAAGCTAGGCCTTATTTAAGAATTATTAAAGAAGTTTTAAAGACGTACGAAATAAGATGTATTGTGTAACGATTTTCCGTCATCCCTTATCAATACGAAATAAGGACTTAAAATTTTAAGGGAAGCTAAGTTATATGGGCAAAGGATTAAAATAAAGCTGATTTTCCTGTATTGATGTCATCAGGCCATAAGCAATACTCGCTCTGTCTCTGTACATTAGAGCGTATCTCGGTGTAAAGAGGAAAAAAAAAGTTGAAAATAATCCCCCCCTTGTTTGAACACTTACCTTATGAGGTTTTCAAAAAAAAAATTTAGTATTTTTGTCACCCTGTAAAAATAGCGAAATTTGTTTTTTCTATAATTTCTATAGTTTACGTTTGATTTTCAAAAGTGGTACATTTTTAGAAAGGTATTAACCAAAGCAATATTTCATCCATAGAAACTTTTAGCCCATCATAATAAGTTGAGCTTTTATTCTATTTTTACTAAAACCAACACCCTGTATTTGAAAAAAGCTAGGAAAAACAAAGAATACCTATTTACCTGCATATAATGAGGAAATAAATGTAATGCATTATTGCTAAATATTTCCTTGGCTCTAATTTGCTGTAATGTTTGCGGCTACTTAGTTTAGCGAATATATAACCTAGGCGTTCCTCGTCGGCAACTTCTGTACAAGAATCACTAACTACGTGGACAAATCGCTCAGTATTTTGAGAATGGCATAGAAAATCTAAGTAAATTAATAGGTTATAATTAGTACTAGTATCGCCGGTGCTCGAAATTCGACCATGCAATTTATTTTTTCAACTTTGTATTGGTACAAAACTTATTCCTTTTCGCGGAGATAAGCAACACTCTCCAAATTCCAGTTGTACCGCAACACTGATTTGCCCTTTTGATCACGGTCCGACGCGAAATCATGGTCAAAACCAAGGCAGATCTAGGAAGGTAGGCCCGGTGGCGAATTCAGAAATTTCCCATGTATATTGTTATTGTAATTGGTAGAGTGTAATGTCAAAATGATATTTCGCCGTGGTTAAAATCTGAATTCGCTTGGGGCTCGTCCATCCCTATTGGCAATGATGTGAATTCGCTTTGATTTTGACTTTACACTCTACCTTTGTAAATAAAAAAAGAAGTTTTTCAATTTGCCGCCGAGCCTAACTGTTAGATATGCCTTGGTCACAGTGTTGCCGCTCAAAAATTTCAAAAGGTGGCCCAAAAAATTAAAAAAAGTGGCCCCAATTTTTTTTTAGCTAAAACACATTTCTATATATTTTTGTGGTTTATTTAATGCTTAAAGAAAATGGAATTTAAAATATTCTCTACACTAACGCAGCGTTAATATGATCGTTCGTTGAGCAGACGGAATAACCCGAGAAAGGTAAAGATTAAAAAAAAAAACTGTTATAGCGTTCGTTGAGCCGTAGGAAAGTGCAAGAATCGTAGAAATTTTATCCAAAAAAGAACGAATATGAGTGCAAAGAATGTGAATTGTGGTAAAATTCCTACGTTTCTTGCACTTTCCTATGGATCAACCAACGCTATATGTGTTTGTGTGTGTCTGGGCTGCTCCGTGCGTTTTCATTATCTTAACGAACAGCCCAAATTTCAAAGTACTAAAGGGTAGTGTTGGCAAACAAATTAAATAAAGAACCTTTCGAAACGGAGAGTTGCCAATGCAAAGTAAAATAGTAACAAAGAGGTTTTTTGTTCTTATATTTTAGAAAAAACTAAAAATTATTTAATAATTATTGTTTTGAAAGTAAAAAAGGACCAAAAGTGCCCCAATTTTTAAAAAGGTTCAAATATTGCATATTTTCAAAAAGTTGGGTTCAGGTGGCCTGGCTTTAAAAAAGGTTCAAAGTGCCACTTTAGTGGCCCAAACGGCAACGCTGCTTGGTCAAAATTAAAATTACTCAGTGTGCTCTCCCGCCTCTCTCTCATTTTTCGCTTTAATGGAAAAGCAATAGGAGATATTTGGCCGCATTGATTTTGATCTGAGCGTAAACTGGGCCAATGCATATAAAATAGAGAGAGCGCTTTAAATTCAACCGACTCTTCAACTGTGTTTACGATATTTGTAAACACGTTTACACTTATCTATTTCTCTTAACTAAAAATTTTATTTATTAATTATAAACAAATTAAATAATTTATAGAAAAAATTATATGCCTATGCACTAACTCATACGAACACATCCATATCAATTTTATGTGGATATGAGTATGTTAAATGTGCTAAACAGCCTGGCAATTGTTTGTATGGGAAAAATGTTAGCCTATTAATATATAGATAATTAGTATCAATCACTGCTGTTTTTATAACATCATTAGAATTTTGTAGTTCCTGCAAGTGAGTATCAGAATAAAATTGCATGCATGGTAGCTTTGGTATTCTAAATAACCTCCAATCGATCATTTGAGTGTACGATGTACTATATAGCTGCCCTACTCTGCTCTGCTCTAACCTGCTCTGAATTTTTTTTTTGTACATTAAACAGACCTCATGTTAAGAAGTAATACTCATGTCAGTTGAAAATGGACTTAGGAGACAATACACAATTTTCATATTATGTTCAGACACAACCTTAATTGAACATTAAGAGCCCTCATTCAGTTTTCAAGCCTAATGATTCTCAATTTACCATACAAAAATTGACTAAGTTAATGCTTCATTAGAAATTAATGAATTCTTAATGAAGAACAATTCTGCAACCCTGTTAAAAAGCTTGTTTCATAAGCAAAATGAAATGTCATGATCAGAGAAATGTCATTAGCGTCAGGGTCCATTAAACAGGTTGGTTCGTCAGATCAGCTGAATTCTTGTTCTTCTTTATTACCTATCAAATTTTTTATTTCTGCTTATTCTGTACATGCATTCGTATTTACGATTGCTAAAAGTTGTCAGCTGAATGTCAAATTATTTCGTCCTCCTGGCAGTTTTGACATTTAGGTAACGAGAGTTTGATATTCAGCTCATGGCGTGTATGTGTGTATGTATCTTGAGCCGACCTGTTAAATGGGCCAAGTAAATTAAATATGTCTGAACACCAAATCTAGAGATGTTCAATCAAGCCCAATTGACTTAATTAATTTTTATGTCTGAACATGATATTACGCTCGCCACACATTGTACTTTGCTCATAAAAACTCAATTCCCTTTCTCTCTCTTTGGGATATGTTAAAATGAAATATTAAAATATTTGTAGCAGAGGGAATGAGTGCAAGCAGCAAGCAGCGCTGCCATCGTATTCCAGTTTAATAACTTAGCTTCAGCTTAGACTTATTAGTCTGTTTGCTGGGCATGCATGTTTGTGTGTTTGTGTGTATTTCTCTTAAGCCGCACACATGTGCTAACCTTTCGAACATTTTGTTGGTGATTTCAATTTGAATGCGCAATTTAATTTAATTGCTAGTATTAAGAATACTATACATAACACACATTCCCCACATCTCAACATAAAGCAGATAACGTAACATGATTTTTATACCCATCTGCTAAAACTAATACCTCTGGCTTATACCATAAACTTATATTTAGTAATAAAACAAAATCTATATCCATATACTCATTTGCTGACAACCATCATTTATAAATATTTTTTTTTGTAAGAAAACTCCCACCTGAGTATATATGTTAATAATATAATACAATGGAGCTATTATAACTCTGACGAGATTTATGGCCGAGCTTCTCTCCCAATTTGAGGTGTGCTCCTTTTTGTTTTTCCTACTAATTGGGTGGACCTACAGTTTTATGCCGGCTCCGAACGGCGAATGTATTTTTTGTGAGAAGCTTTTTCATGGCAGAAATGCACTCGGAGGGTATGCCGCCCACTGCCGAGAGGTGACCGCTGCTCTTAAAAAACCCAATAATTAGAAAAATTGTTTTGGTGTTTTGCTCGGACCGTGGTTTGAACCCGAGACCTCTGGCATAGCAGGCGAGCACTCTACCCACTGCACCACAGCGGCCACCGAGTATATATGTACATTTCTGTAAATGCAACACGCCCCCAACTTTCTATGTGCTGCCGTTATCTCAGCTAAGCGCATTCTCTTTTATTTGGTTAGGAGGTATTCCACTTTCATTTTAGGCACGAGCGGCAATTTGATGCAATTGGGGTCGCTTATCTCTCAGGTAAGGAAGGGGGAGAATGCTAAGTAAATTCCGCCATTCAATATTTATTTATAAGTGAATAAATGATTGTGCGTAAAAATAAATTTATGTACAGATACGCACTCATAATCTCTGCATACCGCTCGACTTGTTTCTTTTATTTTAGGTACTTCCAAGTCAAGTTTTTTGTACATAAATTATATTTGCTACACTGCAGGGGTTCGCTTTTGCATTAGTTTTTTTTAGATTTATGTTACACAGCAAATGCTGCTGCTGCAACTTCAAACAAGTCGCCTTTGTTACTATTACTATTCGCTGCATTTCGTTAATGCATTTGAGCAGCACATGTGCGTCGACTGGCATGTTGCATGTCTTATGTGGCATGTGGCAGACATGTTGATTAAATTAAATCAACATTAATTAGCCTATACGGAAATGCGTAAATCCTGTTGGTTCTGTTGTTGCAGATAATCTACAACTTGCTTCTGCTGATAATTGATTTACTTAATACTCCTATAAAAAAAACATGAGTAAATTAAATCGCGTGTGTTACGTTTTCATGTAATACATACAAATCTGTATTCGAAAGGGGAAATATATACATACATTAGGGTGCTCCTTGGAATCAAATTAGCGATTTTCCTCCGTATCACCCCCTAGATCGGTAACTGCACAGTATAAATTTTGATCCCGATCGGAGATGGGTAAGGGGTGTCGCATACAGGTCAAAGTTCAGACCAACGTACACTCATAGAAAACAGCTTTTTATTTTAAACCAAACCATTTTTATGTTTTTTTGATATAGGCTGTTTTGATCTATTGTGTGCACAGTGCAAAGTCAAACGCAATAACTTCCACTTTCTGCCCAACGTTTCACTAAACTCCTTAGCATCATCAGGGGCGAATCTTTATTTAAAAACAACATAAATAAAGATTCGCCCCTGATGATGCTAAGGAGTTTAGCGAAACGTTGAGCAGAAAGTGGAAGTTATTGCGTTTGACTTTGCACTGTGCACACAATAGATCAAAACAGCCTATATCAAAAAAAAAAACATATTTAAACATTTGATCAGCAAAAAATCACAACAAACCATTTTTATTTTAACAATGAAAATTTTTAAATTAAATATGAAATTTTTGAATTAAAAATGAAATTTTTCAAGTAAAAATGCATTTTGGATTTAAAAAGAAACATACTTAAATAAAAAATTAAAATTAATGTTGATTCAAAAACTCGCGCTTTATTCAAAATTTTTTTGTGGGAAAATATTTTTTTGTGAGAATTACAACAAAAACAGTAATGAGAATCGATTTTTTTTAAATTTTGTTTTTACAATGATTCATATAATTTATGGATTATTTTTTAGGAAAAGGGAATCATAAATAGGTTACCATAATTCAATATAATGTTTAATATTCCACTATGTGATGGCGCTGGATTGAATTTCAGGTTGATATCATGGTTAGAATCCGGAAAAGAATATAAGATAAAGAAGAAAAAGGAGAATTAGGGTACAGCCAGACGACGCAAGAAATTACTTGAAATTGAAAAATTAAAATTTTTGTATTTGTTTTTTTAAAAGAAACAAAAACAAAAATTTGAAATTTTCACTTTCTGAAAGTAATTTCTTGCCTCGTCTGACCGTGCCGTAAGGAAAATAAGAAATAAAGATAGCAAACAGTTAGGACGAAGGAAGAAGAAAAGAAGAGGAGAACAAATGGAGGCTATATATTTGTCGTTTGGACTCGGATTGAAAGAAGATGAAGAGAATGCCGTTGGATTCAACTTAGAATCCGGAAGACAAAATGAAATAGAAAACACTGCAGCGTTTTTTTCTCATAGTGCTTAAAATAAAAAAAAATTTTAAATTTAAAATGTTTTTTCCAGGGACTTGTAAAAAACTCGTAATGAAACGAAACTCTCGTTTCTGGCGTTTCTGTTCCAAGAAACATTAAAGGATAGAAACTAAATTCGAAACCAAAAGATTGTAACGTTTCAATAAGTAACAAAACCTGTAACGAAACTAAATTAATTTTGTTCCTTGTAACAGAAACAGAAACAGAAACAAAACTCCTTTGTAACAAAAGTCGTAACAAAACTCCGAAACGTTTCCAGAAGAAACAAAACCTGTAACGAAACTAAATTAATTTTGTTCCTTGTAACAAAAACAAAACCAGAAACGAAATTAATTTTGTTTCTCAGTGGCAAAACTATAAAAATTATTATAATACTATTTGCCGTACATTAGGATGGACTTATTATTTAGGTATATAATATATATATGTATACCTGTGGCATTTTGATGTGTAAACATCTTTGCTGTAGCTACGAGTAATTTCGAAAAACAGGTAAAGTTTACGCGTATCTAATGAAAAGTTTTGGGCAGGGCTTCTACAGGGAGCCCTATTCTTTATGATTCCTAGGTCGGGTCGGGAGATATGGGTCAAAACGAGGACCCGGATGATCCTTGAATATTTCTGAGCAATGTTGATATCAAATGAAAGGTTTTGAGCAGGACTTTTACACGGAGCCCCGAGATATGGGTCAAACGTGGATCCGAATGATCTTGCATGTTTCTGAGCAAAACAAAACAAAACAAATCAAAATCAGAAATCAAAAATCAAAAATTAAAAATCAAAAACCAAACACCAAAACAAACAAAAACAACAAAATGTAACAGTGACAATGGCAACAAAAAATTATAAAAACGATAGTCGCATTTTAATCGATAGAAAACCATTGAAAAAAGGATTAAGGGTAGGGAATAAAAATCCTATTTAGAAACTGATTACACATCAATGTTCATGAGTACTCCTTACTCACGTTTCCTTTTTTTTAACTCAACTGGAGTTAGGAAAATATGTCAAAATTTACTAAGGCGAAATTAAAAAAAACCCTTATAATTTGCTTTATTAACTAATACCTATTAGAAACTTGTTTCGGACTATAATTGGCTGCGCGAAATGATAGATTGACAGAAATGTAATAAAGCTTGATTGATTAAGCAAATACACATTTTTTAACTTCACTTAAGATATTTTTGGATTTGAACAGAGGTCGAGTTAAGTTCTTTTAGGAGAGCATTTTTTTGTTGTTTTTTTTTCACAGTTTTTTACTGGTATATTTAAGTGAAATTGAACATGCATTTAGATGGTTAATTAGTATATTGAACCTGATATCTTTTTTCTTGAAAAAATTTGCAGTTTGCGAAAAAATCATAATTTTGTCCCTTACGATAATTTCGCTCTCAATGTTTTATGAGCGTATTTGAATAAATGTCCCTTACGATAATATTTAAAAAATATAAGTGTCTTATTCCATACTTTAGTTGGTTGCCACAGACATACATATATATGTATATTATACTTATACCTAAAAATAACAAGTCCATCCTAATGTTCTGCAAATATAGTTTTTCTACTGAGAAACAAAATTAATTTTGTTTCTGGTTTTGTTGCAAGGAACAAAATTAATTTTGTTTCTGATACTGAGAAACAAAATTAATTTAGTTTCGTTACGGATTTTGTTAAAGGAACAAAATTAATTTAGTTTCTTAACAGGTTTTGTTTCTGCTGGAAACGTTTCGGAGTTTTGTTACGACTTTTGTTACAAGGAGTTTTGTTTCTGTTTCTGTTTCTGTTAGAAGGAACAAAATTAATTTAGTTTCGTTACAGGTTTTGTTTCTGCTGGAAACGTTTCGGAGTTTTGTTACGACTTTTGTTACAAAGGAGTTTTGTTTCTGTTTCAGTTTCGTTACTTAGCTGTGTAACAGAAACCGAAACCGAAACGCGTTACAAGTCCCTGGTTTTTTCTTAATATAAAAATTTTGCAATGATGATTTTTAAAATAAAAATGTTTGTTTTCATCACTTTAAATACGTTTTTGCCCATTTTAAAGCATATGCTTTCATATGCTTTTATAATTTTTTCCCCTGAGTGTAGGGATCAAATAATTTCATAACATTTTTTTATATCTAATGCCCAAAATCGATAGTCCTGTACTTTAAGATAACAAATATAAATTTTGGTCCCGATTGGCGGTTAAGTCGCGTCGCACATATGATAGTATTAACCTTAACCCCTGTGCGACACCCCTTAACCGTCTCTGATCAGGACCAAAATTTATATGTGGTTTCTTCGACTATATTAGCATCAACCTAGGGGGAGAGGTTCACGAAATATGATATACAATTTGTCTCCATACATTTGGGTACCACCTTAATATACATATATGTACATATATGTACGTGATACAACGCGAAGATTATACCAAAGGACTAAAGTAGTGAGGTGAATCTAAAACCAAATTAATAAGGTGTAAATAATTGTTTGAAGCTGATGCCGGTCACAGCAAGTGACCATAACAACACCATATCGCACCCCAAATCATAAAGTGACACAACTCAAAATTTCTTGAAATCTATTTTTTTTTCGTAAACTAGTACACAGAACATATATCTAGCGATTATGAAAAAAAAAACTTTTTAATAAGTATCCCTTTTGGCCGAAATATTACCATTATACGTGGTCTTTTACCATACGACTGCTTGTAAAGAAAAAAAGTCTTTTGGCTCTCCTGAAAATTTTGAAATATTGAGCTGTGTCACTTTCTGGTTTAGGGTGCCATTTAAGTAAATTCCATTTTACTCGTATTTAATTTTTGTGCTTTAATGACATTATAGGCATATGTACAAACACATTTCTTGCGTGGGAACAAAGTTGTTTCAGATTTTTGCTTTTCTTTAAAGCAACACACAAAGCACTCAAGTAGATGACCTCCAATATTTTTGTCTTTATAGCCATTTATCAAAATTTTCCTTTTTCCTTTTTGTAGCCCTAAACAAAAAACTTATTTTTATTAACAAAAGTTTATTTAACTTGCAAAAGTTTAATAAATTATTGACAAAAGTTTTTTATGTTAATTTTTTATGACACAAAAATAATCCAAGTAAATTAACTTTCAAAAAACGACAAAGAAAGCCAAAGAAAAAAAGACGTTCCACATTTTTTCTCTTCTTTCAGTTTCAACATTAATTTTGTGTTATAGGATTACATAACTTTATATGTAATTATATGTATGTATGTATGTACAAAAAAAATATTATTTACTGTTTTTATGGCAGTCATATTGTGAGCCTTAGGGTTCAATTTCAACTACCTACATTTCATTGGGTCATAAGGTCCTTAACTTCTTTACCCTTATCATAAGGATAACTAGGGAAATAGTCTTATTGACTTAGAAAACCGAATTTTTTAAATATGACGATCTCAGCGCCACCTGGCGACCATAAAAGTTGTATGCCTAGTTTTGCTTTTTAGCAATTACTATCTTATTCATACTTGATAAGGGCAGTCAACTAATAGAGCATACCTACCGGAAGTAGCTTTGCAGCGCGTAGTTGCATACTTTTAGGCAAATTATACTTCTCTATTTGCAACAAATTCTAAAAGATTCGTTATTTTCAAGAGATTTTCAGACTATGTAAATATCTTCAAAAAATACATTCGATCTGTTTTATTTGTAAGTTACTCGTAATAAAAAATGAATTTATTCAATGATAATAAACAGAGTCTTAAGGTAAGATTCACAGACACACAGATTCAAAAAGATATGCAAGTGTTTAGAGAGAACTAAAAAGGTATGTCTGTTGTTTATTTAGAAATTTATATCAAAACAAAAGCATTAATTTATTACCCCTCAACTAGAAGTACTATAGTTATTAAGGTTTTCATTTTTTTTTTGTTTTTTTTGGGAAAAAGACAATATTAAATTGGAAAAAATAGTTGTTTGGTCAGCAAATAAAACTGTCACAAATTGAGTACGTGACACATACAGAGATACCAGAAACCATAGTCTATCTTACTCGTTTGCAAAGGTCAATTAAATCTTCACTGCTCTCTCTGCCTCCCGCTGCACCTGCTAACCATGGTATGCACGTATGTACATATGTGCCTTATAAGTGGCGATTATACTCGGATGTCACGTCATTCGAAGCAATCCCAGTCATTTCAACACCGCAGCCGACCGACCGCCTTGGCTGTTGCGCCACAGGTTGCCAACCCGCTGTGACAGTGACCGCCTTTCATTTTGTGGCGGCATGGCATTTTTCTGCTGCATCATCATCTTGCTCATCAAAAGTAATTGGCCTGTCTACAACGGACGCGTCGTTTGACTTCTTTTACGAGCGTTTAGTTATTTCTAGTTTTGTTTATTTTTCTTTCCCTTCGTTTATTTTTCTTTCTTTTTACTTTTTGATGTTTTTCTTCTGTTGTTTGCTCGCTATTGTTTACTCAACAGCGACGTGTTAATTTAGAAGTGGTGCTAAGCAAAGGTACACATAAAGTCTGTCGAACAGTTAGCGTATGTCCGTTGCTGGGCGTGTGTGTGTGTGTATCTATTGTACTATGTCTGCTTATGAAGATCGTATATTTATCTAAAAGGTACATATCCAGGTATGTTCCTAAATACAGACATACATATGTACATACCCTGCAGGGAATTCAATAACTAGTGGGCAAAATTTCTAGTTCCGAACTAGCGAAAAGGTGTCAAAATGGAACTAGATCAATTGTAGTTAGACCCTCACCAGTTCAGAAGGAGTGAATTGAGTGACCATTATAAGACACACTTTGATTTGTATGCAATTTCGAAGTGACAAAAATTCTATGAAAATTTTTCGTTCGTTCAATTTCCGTCGGCTTTGTATATTTCTACAATTCTCAGATGTTTAGTGAAGCGTTTCATATAAAGAGTTTTCTATTTGCATCTTAACTTGTATGAAATGAAATGTTCCCCTAATTATGCTTTTCCGATCCCTCAGGCTTATTTTTAATTTTTTTTATTCTATTTTTAAATATTACTGTAAATTTTATTAAATAAATAAATAAATAAAAAAATATTAGTCAAAAAAAAAAAAAAATTAAAAAAAATTATCATCCACCTTGACACCGACAGGATTCGAACCGGCGACCCTCAGATTGAAAGGCACATGCGTTAGCCAGTCGGCCATCGCGCCACTTGCATGAAGTGTGTCAAAGTCTGCACTTAAGCGGCAGATGTAAAACTGTAGAATTTGTAGGTGCTTGTAGCTAGTTCAGAACTATCGAAAATGTGCCAATAAACGAACTAGTGGAAACTGTAGAATTTAGTACTAGTTCGGAACTATCGAAAATGTAGTGCAGAGGGTGACAATTGACACCGCCTAGGACATCGCCGTGTTAAATTCGCCAGTTGATAACATGCAAAAGAGATTTAGCTCGCACTAGTAGTGTCGAAAAATGCACTAGAAGCGACCTAGTTCGGAACTAGAGATTTTCCCTACAGGGTATTGACGGGGAAATTTGTCGGAAAATGTGCTGGACGTGCTCAATGCGTCTAGCAATCGCACGTACACGTTTATTTCTTTGTTTATACATGTGTTTGTATGTAAGTATCTACCCTGCAAAAAAATGTGCGATTAATACCGAAAGATATTTGTCCCGGATTGATCTCTTTCGAGAACAATCGGTCCACAATTTGTCCCCGCTTGTTCCCGTACGGGTATAAATATAGACTAATTGTAGACCAATTGTTCCCTAACGGGTATAAATGTAGATTAATCGCTTTCATCCCGAATGGGTATAAATCTAGATTCCTTAAATGTAGAAATTTTACAAAAATATGCAATGTAATTAAAAAATTGTAGAACAACCGGTAAAACGAATTGAACACCCTTTCTTTTAATAACAATGATGAATAATAATTTGAACAAAATGTTGCCTAAAATATTCTATGAAAAAATCCTTTACATTACGCTCATATAATGCATACTCAAAACTTACAATTTTATTTATTTATTGAGATTTTTTTTCAAAAGTAAAACATTATATAATCTTTATTTATATATGCATGAACATTTAAAATTTTTTAAAGATTGTTATTAAAAATTGCCTTGGCGAACAACTTGGAAAAATCTACATTTGTACCCCTTCGTGCTGGAAGCGATTGATCTACATTTGTACCCGTTCGGGATAAAAGCGATTGATCTACATTTGTACCCGTTCGGGATGAAAGCGATTGATCTACATTTGTACCCGTTCGGGATAAAAGCGATTGATCTACATTTGTACCCGTTCGGGATGAAAGCGATTGATCTACATTTGTACCCGTTCGGGATAAAAGCGATTGATCTACATTTGTACCCGTTCGGGATGAAAGCGATTGATCTACATTTGTACCCGTTCGGGATAAAAGCGATTGATCTACATTTGTACCCGTTCGGGATAAAAGCGATTGATCTACATTTGTACCCGTTCGGGATGAAAGCGATTGATCTACATTAGTCTCTTCATAGGACATGCTCGAACAAATGTGATCAATTCACTCCATAAAAAGGGATGTAAAATTGTCGCATGCTCCCTTGCGATTCATCCCGGACACGTCCCGGATTAATCGCATTTTTTGCAGGGTATGTATATTTATTTAGAATCAGGTGCTTTATATTAGACAATCCACGTTAAATTTACGTATGCATAAACACATATGTATATATATGTATTTATGTACACATTTCTATCAATATGCACTTATGAAGGTAACTACATAAATAAAGTACAAAAGTAAAGAAGACTCTCGTATCTATGTACATACATACATATGTGTGAATACACATGATATCTATCAGTACAATATTTGCGTGGGAAATGTAAATTTCCGTTAAAAAACATATGCACTTACATATGTGTGTCAAATATATCTGCCTGTCTGTATATTTTTACGGTCAAAGCAGCAGAAAAAAATAATACAAAGCACTTTCAGTTGTTCTTGGGAAAAGGAAATTTATATTGTTATTTACATATGTACCTACATAGCAGGGCCGTGCGCAGGAATTAGCCTTGGGAGGGGTTTTTAATTTTGGTTTGCATTCGCATACAATTTTCGCTAAGATAAACATATTTGCTGAAACAGATATCCAGACCCATACACCATAAATTTAAATGTTCTCTAACTTTTCTGAAACTCATTATGATTCATCAAAACCTAGTTAACCAGGTCCACGGAAAGAATTTTTTACTAGAATCAATGCCGAGACAAGAAAAATTAGACTTGATTTTGAACTTAGAAAATAATTTCTTAATATCAAGAAAATCCAAGAAAATTGGATTTTCAATAAATAAGTAAAAATTTTCTTGCTTCAAGTGAAATTGGATTTTAAATAAATAAGAAAACATTTTCTTGCTTCAAGTGAAATTGGATTTTAAATAAATAAGAAATAATTTACTTAGGGTAAGTGTTTTTTTCTTGTTTTTTGAAATAAATTAAGAAATTATTTTTTTGTTGCAAGTAAAACTTTTCTTATACGAGCTTAAGTAAGTAATGCGGGAGACACACATCGTAATATAGTAATAATATTTCGATCTATACCACATATGTGTCACCCTCATATTGTAGTTTAATTGAAAATTTTAATAGCATAGCCAAATCATAATATTGATATTCTAATATTCATACCACATGTGTGTCTGAGGCATAAGAAAATATTATATATTAAATTAAGCAAATATTTTCTAAAAATATTAAAAACGTAAAAAATAAGGAAAATGAAAACTAATCATGAGGGATTAGAAAACCATAATAAGTCAACTAGTATTTTCCTAGGACCTTTTTTATTGAAATGACAACATTTTATTTAATATAAATGAAGATGCAAATAGTGAACTCCTTATACCAAATGCTTCACTAACAATCTGAGAATTGCAAAAATATTCAGAAATATGCAAAGCGGATGGCAAATGAAAAAAAATACATGTAACTTTGGAAATGCAAATTCAGCAAGAAAAATTTTACTTCGCTCAAGAAAACGGTTTCTTATTCATTTTACATTTTTTTTTCGCTGTATTTTGTTGTTCCAATTCGTCGAAACACAATTTTCTTAAATTCTTCTTGATATTAGCAAAAAGATTTTCTTCATTTAAGTAAATTTAAGAAAAGATGTTCTTATTTATTTAAACATTTTTTTTCAACATTTTTTTTCTATAGATTTGGTTAGTGTTCTTGAATAAGAAAATAATTGTCTCATTTTTGGAAAACTCAATTTCTTATTTCCAGTAATAATTAAGTCAATTTTTCTTATTTTCCTAAAAATTTTCTAAATTGAGTTCAAGAAAGCATTTTTCTTGATTCAAGTATACAAATTTCTTTCCGTGTACTGTTTACAGTACTTGTTAATTGAAACTGCTCACTGTTTTCACAAAATGAACATTTTTTGTTATCAGTACAATTTTTTTTAAAAATGCCAAACGAACATATGCTACACAACTTTGTAATTTCGGAAACCTCCAAGTGCAATTCAAAGTGCCGAACTTATGTATAGGCCAACCTTATTTTTTGCAACTTTTACCAATTCTTCTTCCGTAAAATTATTGTAACTAATATTGTCAAAAATTATGAGTCAAAATTCAATGCAAAATTTATAAACTGTATTTTGAAAATTTCTGCAAAATCATTGCAACTTAGATTTGGTCATGGGGGGGGTTTAACCCCCAACGCCCCCGCCCCCCCCCCCCCCGTGCGCACGGCCCTGCTACATAGTACTATTTAGATATGTACATATGTATTTCAGGGTCTTGGGTTTTTTCCTTTTGTAAGAAAAATTCCCACCACACTTTTTCGGCAGCAGGTCCACCAATTTCGTTCCGCTCCTGGTGATTTTCCCTCTTTAATGAAAGTCTTAATGTCTACATAAACAAAACTTTACCGGCTCGGGACAAAGAACAGAAAAATAAATGATATACAAGTAAAAACAAAGATATTTAATTTCCAAGGTAACAAAGGCGTTGCGAAACTATGGTATGGCTATTGAAGAGAACTAACCACTATTTTGCAAAATATTAAGATTCACTTAAGTTATATTACAACACTTTTTGGTATTTAGATATTTTCGCTAGGTATTAACGTTTTTTCTGCGCTATTTTTCGCAGGCAGGCTATAAATAAATTGAGTTTGTATTTAGTAAGATCCTCAATGCAACTCTGTTAATGTGGTTTGTTCAGTGAAATGAAATTCTCATGAAAAGGAAGTGTTAGATTATAAAAATATCTACTACACAGGCAACCAGAGAGTCCGTGGAGTGGTCCGTTAGGAAATTCTGTGCGGAACGCTCAGCCACATATGTATGTAGGTAGGTAGACTCCGAAAAGGCACCTAAAGGAACATATGCAATGGAGAAGTATGCTTTTTAACACGCTTTTATTAGCTTCACCTGTATGTACGGGTCTGGTACGATATGTCGAAAAAAAATTTCGAATCTTAAAAGACCGAATAAGAAAAGACCAAAAAAAATGTCGAAACCAAAAATGTCGAAAAAAAAAATGTCGAATTTTAATCATGTAAAAATTTGGAAAAATTTCTAATATAGCAAAATAGCTAAAATAGTATCGCCCAACTTATGGAAGCTCGAATTTTACACATCAATAATTATAAAAAATAACCCTCAGCCGGCAGAATTCTCTTTCCTGAGTAATATCTATGGCCCGGTCCACAGGGCTTTTGCGCAGAACACTTTTCTGCGTTGGCGGCCTTAGGCCGCGCTTATAAAAAATAACCCTGGGCTACGCCATCCGTCCGGACGTGTGCCCTAACCGTGGCTACCGCCACGGTGATGTCCTTCTGCGTAGTACACCCTTCAGCGGCGGCGATAAAAATGTAAGTATACAAATTTCGGTCTTTTTCGATCATTTTCCTCACTTCGACATTTTTTAATTCGGTCAAAAATGTATTCGGTATAATAAGGTTCTTTTCAATTCGGTCTTTTAAGATTCGACATTTTTTTTTCGACTTATCGTACGGATCCCGTATGTACATATGTATGTATGTATGTAAACATTGCATACTTTTAGGCGAAAGCGTGTGTATTCATACATCTGTTTTCAGAGAAGTGCTTATTGAAAACTACGAAAAATGTGCTCTCTTTACCGAGCTGCAAAGAATATTTTTTGTTTATTCTGAAAAACAATTGTCATTTAAAAAATCTAAATTTTCACATTGAGTACAAAATGTTGTCATCCTGAAAGAATATGCTGGATTAGTCCTCAAAATCGAAGGAAATAAATTAACTTTAAATTCTTTCGATGACAAGTTTTTTTTCTGGTTTTGAATTTTAGGTGTCGATATATTCCACTTGAAATTTCTATAGACACATATACGGAAAAATTTGTACAAATAAATAAATAAATAGTGCACCTACCTACATATGTAAATACATAAACAATTCTAATATTTTCTCTAAATTTGTGTCAATTTACTGTTGAATAATTTCATTTAAACGCATGTATCATTTTTGCCTGTCATCGGCGACTGTTGGCAGTTCATATGTTTGCGTGTCAAAAATGTTTACTTTATTGAATACCGAAAATAAAACCGAAAGGGCGTCTTTATATGCACAGGATGTGGCGTTGACACATGTGCGTGTCATATGCAGACATTTACTTATGCGGGTACACATGCATGTTTTTATATACATATATGTATGACTTAACAGGTAAGATTTCGTTTGTTAATGAAACTACTAGTTTGCTAGGCAGGGATCGTAAGGATATGCTTAATGGATATTTAAAATTGTGTATACCTACAAAAATTTCTTTAAGATCGTTGTATGTAGATCAGCATTGGTTATGATAAGGTATACGACCCTATCATAAGCTTCATGTGAAAAATTTCCCTTGAAAAATATAAAGCAAAACAATAACAATTTTTCACAATTTCTTCTTGTTTTGCGTTGCAATTTTTGGGAAAATTTTGTTCATATGAAGTTCATGATAGGGCTGATAGAAATTTATTTACATATCTTTTGTTGTTTTTCTTTTCCCGACAGGGTAGGATTGCGATGTATTGTGGAACGAATTTCTGTCATGCCTCGTCAAGTTTGATTTGGTTATAAACTGGTTTCGGTTTCGTAAACAAGATACTGAAGATGACACATAGCCGAAACCGGTTTATAACCAAATCAAACTTGACAAAGGATGACGGAAATTCGTTCCGCAATACATAACTACTTTCCTACTTTCAACGAAAAAAATATTAAATATCCCTTTTCAAGTATGAATTTGGTTATAAACCGGTTTCGGCTATGGGCCATCTTTATAACCAAATCAAACTTGACGAGGCTTAAGTCATGCAAATGTGCAGAGACTATAAAATTCTTGCACAGTGTAATTTATATTATAAACAAAAGTATTTTTTATTTGTTTATAAAAGCTTTTTAATACACAAATGCACCTACATCCGGTAAAATTTCTCACATACATACGCACACACAAACACTCACACACACAATCACAACTGCTTATTAGCCCTTTATTGCCGGCGCGTTTTAGCGCTTTTCCAAAAACTTTTCTAACCGCACTTTACATAGTTTGTAAACAAACATTCAGAGAGGTGATTGCACTCTGCGTTTGTTGTATCAGAATTACAAAAGCAATAAAAACCAAAATAAGCCATCGCACAATGAACAATCGAAGCGAACGAGAGGAGCGCCAATTCATCGGTTACAGCGAAATGAGCAGTTGGCGTAATTCAAACACACACACACACAGCTAAGTACAAATGCTCTCACAGCCATTCTCTGCATACGCCAAGGCGTTTAACACCCCCTACTACTTACCGCGATTATCACATGCAACGAAAGCCGGCAATGCGAAGAAATACGATTGCAAAATTTTTAGGTTATATTTGTGTTTTGCAAAAGCTTGTTGCTTTTTTTTTGTTGGCTTTGCATTATTTTTTACTTACATAGATTTTATGTTTTTTTGGTCTGGCGGTTTTTCTTGTTTTTAAACCTTTTTTATTAACGTTTTTATTGTTTTTTTTTTTTGTTAACACTTTTTCCCGTTTTGCTATTTCGCGGAATGTCTAGAGTCCTCTCGGAGAGTCTGTCATGCGAATGGGTGTGTAAAAGTTCTCACACAACAGAAAAGTTTTCTTCTCAAGTTGAGAAGTGATTTGTGTGCGCATGAGTGCAAATTCTCCTGACTGTTCGTTTCTTGCGTGTAGTCTTCGCTGATTATGATGGTGCGAGCAATGCACAATGCCTAATTTGTTGCAACAGTTGCTATTTAGGTTTTGCACGCGATTGTTGCTGGTAGCGCGGTAATTGCCGTAATCCGATTGCCTAGATATACCCGTACTAGTTCAATTTTTTTTTATAAGCAAGCCGCGATGATAGAAACTATTGAATATTAGTTATAATAGAAATCACTCGAATGGAACTTATAGTTTTTTTTTTTTTTTGCCACCTAAATATATTAATCTCAAAAGTATTAGGGGTACTCGTACAAATTCTTAGAGCCTTTTAAGTTCATAAATTAAAAAACCTGATAAATAAACTATCAAAATTTGTATTAAAGGTCATAAAAATAAACTATACAATACAATGGCGCTTTTTTATAACTCTGACGAGTTTTATGGCCCAGCTTCTCTCCCAATTCGAGGTGTGCTCCTTTTTTGTTTTTCCTACTAATTGGGTGGTCCTACAGTTTTATGCCGGCTCCGAACGGCGAATGCATTTTTTGTGAGCAGCTTTTTCATGGCAGAAATAAACTCGGAGGGTATGCCGCCCACTGCCGAGAGGTGACCACTGTTTTTAAAAAACCCAATAATTGGATTTTTACTAATTAGAAAAATTGTTTTGGTGTTTTGCTCGGACTGCGGTTTGAACCTGATACCTCTGGCATAGCAGGCGAGCACTCTACCCACTGCACCACAGCGGCCACCATAAAAATAAACTGGGGCGGAATAATTTCCATACAGTAAAACCCCCAAATCTTTCCCTCGCTAATGTCGAATTTTTTTTATTGCTATTTTAAATTTGCGAAATTTTGTCTGAATGATTTTCAAAAAGGATTAAAATATATCATATAGAAATATATTGTGTAAAATTGCACGATCTTTAATTTCGTAGAAGACCTTAACCGTCTAACACCTCCACGTAGAGCTCGTTTTGGCTCCTTTTTTTTTTTATAAAGTTCGAAAAAAATAGTATTTCGAAGGTCGTTAGAGGACTAAAATGTTCTAGAAAATTATTCGTCGTAAAATTTCACTAGGGGTCTCCTCAGACCAAATCTTTGTACAGGAAACCTAAACGACCAGTGTAAAGTAAAATGCACGATATTTAATTTCGTAGCATACTTTAACCCTCTAACACGCTCCAACGCTCTCGCATATTCAAAAACAATTTTATCGCATGCGATAAAATTTCCAAAGAGCGGCAAACAAACGAGAAAATCTCACTACACTCCGCACAATACATGCACAAACATACTTTTAGGAGATTGGGCCGCTGCCGCAAGAGTCGTCTGCTTTTGTTGGTTGGCACTCTATTGTTGTTACCTCAGCCAAATATTGTTTGCTTCTTTCACCTCCGTCTGGCGTGGCGCATTCGTACGTTCGTTCATTTATCTACAACACTGTTGACTGACTTCTCGTGGTCGGTGTATTTTAATGTTTTGACTTGGCAGTTGCCTATGAGACGTTGCTGCGATCGTTTGCGTGTAGGCGGATAATTTTCGTTCATAGTGTATTGAATTGAAAGCTAAGTTACTCATATAGTTTTCAATATTAGCTCGCGTTTTTATTGTGCAAAACAGAAAAAAATCGGCTTGTGCTTTTTGTTCGTTTGTTGATGTGAAATCGTATACAAATACAGGAAAAAAATTGTAAGAAAAAACGGCAAAATCCATACATAAAGTTGGACGGGAAAAGGTTTTGAAATTCGAGCAATAACATGGTTTTAAGTGCAACAAAAGTACATACATATGTAATACAATAAATATTATTTCCAAGATGGAATAAAAGAAGTGAATGTTTTGTTGGCAAATACCTATACATATACATACATACACAAGCACTTGTGTGTCTGTACAACCCAGCCAAGGTAACGTGTTAAAGTTAATACAAAAATACACAAAGATTTGTGTAAAGTGAAGGGAAGTGTACTAAAGCGTACTAAAAGCTTTGCTGTGAAGAAATACAAAAATACAAGAAAAAAGCAAGTAAAGAAAAAAATACATCTAGTATTACAAAAAGAGGCTCAAAAACGTGTATCTATTTTTGGGCGAGCGTACGTACATATGTAAAGTTATTGCGTTGTTATTGTGCATCTCATAAGAATACAAATAAAAATTTAAAACATTTTGAGCAAACAGCAAATATTGTCTACAAATCAGCTTTGAAACTGGTAATAATCGCTTTTTTCTCATATCTTATTCGCATTTATTTGTATATGTATGTATACCTTTAACTCCTTGCCGCCCAAATGGTTTTTTGCGCTGATTTTGTTAACGTTGAAAACTGAGACGAATTTTGGTGTTCAAATTTAGGGAAGTTCAGTGGGGACTAGCAATTGATTTTTAATTAGTTTACTGAGTAATTTTGGGTTTTATTTTTCCAGAAAAAAAAGGAATTTAAAATCAAAAAAAAATTTTATTTTTATCATGCACGTTTTAAACCGGTCATTTTGTTTTAAAGAGGAAAATACTTGAAACAAATCAAATAATGGGATGTCATTGGATTACCATGTCATTGGATTAAAAATGCAATTTTTAAATTAAAAATTAAATTCTTAAAATAAAAATATAAAAAGAATTATTTTTATATTAAAAATTAAAATAAATGAAATAAAAACACACTTTATATTTAAAATTTCATAGTGCTTAAAATAAAAATACACAAACATTTTTAAATTAAATTTTTTTACTTAATTACAAAAAAAAAAAAATTACAATTTTACAATGAATATTTTAAAAATATAAATGTTCGTACTTACATCACTTTTAAATACGTGTGTGCCTATTTTAAGCACTTTTTCATTGATTTTATAATGTTTTGCCCTGGTTTGAGGTATACTGCCTTGTTAAAAAAAATTATATCTGTGTTCAAATCGAACAGTAGCTTATGTCGAAAGGGAAGATACTCGTAAATTTGCGTAATTTTTTAGTAGTTCCCCCTACAAGAGTTTTATGTGCAATTATTGAGACTGATGCTAGTTGAAAACCTGAGAAAAAGTTAAAAAAAAAACTGCAGAATGCACTCTCTAAGATGCATTATTTTAGCTTTTTTCCAAACTGACTAATTTTTTGCCTAAATACACTTAAGCCAATGTTCCATATGAAAACTGCTATATTTTGTACGTGCTGTGAAAAACATTTGTTAAAAAAAGCTAACTGTACAAAAGAAGTCATCCATATTAATTAAATAACTCAATAAACTCTGTAAATCAATATGAAGAAATTCGCCTCGAACAATAAGTTATCCTCAAGATACAAAGGCATTTATTTAATTTTACGTAAATATTTAAAATCTACATTGTAGGTAGATATCATATGGGCTTCTACTATAACAGCAGTTGAAAATTTCGTTAACCTGATTAATTTCAATATTGCCAAATGAGGTTCAATGCCATTTACAATTAAAACGTTCATAAATACAATAAGTTGCAACGTGCCGCTTAAAGGGTTAAGTGTCTGACTATATGTACATATGTAAATTTTTTTGTTTTTGCAAAAAGTTTGTAGCTTGAATTGTTTGTATGTCTGCGTACAAGATCTTGTGCGCGTGCAAAGCGGTCATCGTTTTGTCTCGCTTTAACTTAAGCTGCATAGCTGGTTTACTCTTAAATATTTTGTAAGTAGGTACAATGCAAAAGCTCAGCTTAAGTCCCCCCCCCCCCCTCCTCATTCGCCCGCCTGCTAGCTAACCTTATCAGCTTCGCGCTTTAATGTTTTGTTGGCAAATGGAACTGTTTCGTGATATAGTTACATTAGGGTGGTCGCCACATGTATGGAGACAAATTTTATAGCATATTTTTTCAACCTCACCCCTTAGGTCGATGCTAATAGAGTCGAAGATATCACATAGAAATTTTTCTTCCGATCGGAAACGGTTAAAGGGTGTTGCATAGGGGCCGAAGTTCAGAAAACTCTATGGAGACTCAAAAAATTCAGTTTAATTGGTTGTTCATCTAATGCCCAAAATTTATTATCCTGTGCTCAAAAATACCAAATGCAAATTTCGGTCCCGTTTGGAATGCAAATTTTGGACCCGTTAAGGGGTGTCGCACCGAAGTCCCATGTGGTTATCTGAACTTTGACCCCTTTACGACAAGCCTTAGTCATCTCCGATCGGTATCAAAATTTATATGCGATATCTTTGGCCGTGCTGTTACCGATGTAGCGGGTTAGACCGAAGAAAATCGCTAATTTGGTTTTTTAATGATCACCCTAATGTACATACTTAGTAGGTATGTATATATTTACTTAGATTTGTATGTACATATGTGTGCAAGTGCGAAATGAATCTGATAGCGTGAGTTACTCAAATGCCAAAGGTGCCGGGTTCGTAATCCACTATTAACTATGAGGAGGAAGAAGACACTAGTGCCGCTTACGTGGGTTAAGTTTTAGACTAAAAACGAGCTTTTTCTATGAAAAACAAATCTTTAAAGGCTTATGGTTTGGCAGACTTAAATTGTGTTATAAAAAAACTGGGGGCTCAGCCTAGAAGTTGCCATTTTTTTAATTTAAGCAAATTTTGTTTATTTTATTTGTTTAGCTAGACTTATGCTAGAGACACACATCGTAGTATAGTAGAAATATTGCGATCTATACCACATATGTGTCACTCTCATATTGTAGTTTAATTGGAAATTTTCATAGTAAAGCCAAATCATAGTATTGATATTATAATATTCATACCACATGTGTGTCTGAGGCATTATATACAGTTCTTTATATTTATTGTTTTTTTGTGTTTTTGTTATTTTTTACTTTTAATTTATTCTGTATTTTCCAAAGTCTAAAATTATAAAATATCACACCTCTCTTTTCATATTTCATTTCTACAAAACGGGACGGTCACATTCGTCGCTTCACCCTTCTCTTATGCTCCCCTTCTCATCACTTTTGCTTTCTCAGCCTAGGTGCATTCCTGATGCTGCTTACTTAGAAAAACAGAAAAAAATTTTGCATTTAACCCGTTGGCAATGCCGTTTTTCCGTTCGTTTCTGTCAGTTGCTGTTGTTGTCATTATTTTTGACATGTTTGAAGTTTTTGTTTTTGCTTTTGTACCCTCGTCGCTAAGTCGCTAAGTTTTTTTTTTTATTATGTCCCTTGGCAAGCACTTTTTTGCTGTTACAAATGACAACAACAATGAGAAAGGCACAAAAAGAAAGGAAACAAGGCGACAGAAGTTGCCCAGCAGCGCCCCCTATAAAAGGAATGGAACAAAAAGATGTACATACATACAAATATTATACATACATACATATATACATATGTATGTATAAATAAAACTCCGACCGTATAAATAAGAAAAATAAAATTATGTATATTTGAATAATTTCTGCTTTTTTCACCATGTCTCTTATTTGGCGTTTTATACAATCTTTTTTTTGCTTTATTCTTAAAAAAAAGTTGTAAGTACGCAGCCAAACCTTAAAATTTTTTGGAAATAAACTTTTATTCTTTCTTTTTAAATTTGATTTATTATACCTAACCCCGAAGCTTTTCGTACATTAATTTGCTTTTAAAAATCCTCTAAAGCTTCATTTGCCACTTTTCGCCTCGCCTTCCTGCTGTCACTTCCCGCCTTCTTTCTACTTTGTTTTTCGTTTACCAATTTTTGCCTTTTTGCGTTTTGCATTTTATGGGTTTTGTGTTTTTTGTGTTTTTTTGTTTTTTGTGTTTTTTGTTTTTTTGTTTTTGATTTATGTGTTTTTTGTTACATCTTTTGAATATTATTCCAATTACCCTTCTCACATTCTGTTCAACCGCCTGTTGCTTTCCGTTTCCTTTTTGGCTCGTTTTCGCTTCGCTGGATGCACATTTCAATTATTTGTCGACTTCGCTACAAAATTGAATGGTGATAAGAAAATTGTGCTTTTCTGTCGGCTTTAAGAATTTAAATTGATTTAATTATAATGAAAAGTGTATGCTGAGAAATGTACGTGCGCATATATTTAAATACATACATATGTATGTCTCCTCGTACATAAATTGTACATGTACCTAAATAAAGTGACGCTCCAAACGCCCTCAGCTGATAGTGTACATAAGCAAGAAAAATATTAATATTGATTTCAAAATGCGCATTTGGGACACTCGTGGCTTAGGTTGCATAAATTATTTTGAATCTTGTGACTTTTTAGTACGAGTAATAAACAGGAAATTGGAATTTCATAATTGATAAAGTTAATCAACTTTTTTTTTTCAAATGCTTGATTATACTTGCACTTTGTGTATGTGACCTCTGCAATAGCACGTCAGCGAGTGTAGCAGTGATTGAAAATAATTCCAGAAACAAACGCCATTTTGTTGGTAAATCCACTCTTATCGATGAGATTATTTTAATAATAAATTAAAAAAAAAAAAAACAACTTCAGCTGAACTGGAAATTACTAAGAAATTGTATTTCTTGGGGAGAATTGAGATTTTAAACCGCTCTAAAACTTCATAAGCCCTCCTCTGAAAAATATTAATTTTTGGAGCATAATGAAGAGCTACAAGGATTAACATTTTAAAGGGATTTGTAGAATATTAAAAATTATAAACTATAAACATGGGCAAAGGCATGTCAGTGCAACTTCGACTAACGGTAACAACGCGACGGTGGCCGCTATGCCAGAGGTCTCGGGTTCAAACCGCAGCCCAAGCAAACACCAAAAAAAGATTTTCTAATTAGTAAAAATCCAATTATTGGATTTTTTAAGAGCGGCGGTCACATCTCGTCAGTGGACGGCATACCCTCCGAGTGTATTTCTGCCATGAAAAAGCTTCTCACAAAAAATACATTCTCCGTTCGGAGCCGGCATAAAACTGTAGGTCCACCCAATTAGTAGGAAAAACAAAAGGAGTACAACTCGAATTGGGAGAGAAGCTCGGCCATAAAACTCGTCAAAGTTATAATGGCGCCATTGTATTATTATTCTATTAACAACGCGACTACAACGAACGTATAGCCTAATGCTCAAACCAACTCCTGGCGGACGGTATCTTGACGGTAGTATGGCGGGGTCTCGGTACGCTATGCTGAAAGTAGGAGATTTATTGCAAGTTGGAGTCCCACACTGACGCATCATGACGGTCTAAAGACCTTCGATGCTTCCTCCTCGTAAAAAAACATTACCCACCAGCAAAAAGGTCTAGGTTAAGATTTTATAAAAATGGGCATATTCTCCAAGAATGATACAATAAAAACTATATCTATATAACTATAAAAAAAACTAACAAAAAGGTTGTTTGTTCCCTTTTTTACAGAATCGGGAAAAGTAGTATTTTTTAAGTCACCAGAAGGTTAAAATGTACTAGAAAATTATTCGCCATAAAATTTCAATAGGGGTCTCCTCAGAAAAAATCCCTATAAAAATAACTTAGAAGACAACAGCATGCAAAAAATATATATCTGTGGTCACAAGCAATAACCGCTTAAGTCGACTTAGGAAGATTTCAAGTTATATATACCACGTTATTCTCCTTTTAGAATTCAATATTTCTGTAAAAATCCCATGCTTATAAATTAATTCAATCAAAAGATATAAATAAAAATATTTAGGCTTAACTTACAATAGGGATATATTAAACTTGCTATAACAGCCAAAGTAGATGTACTTATATATTTAATCAAATTTCTTCATGACATTTTGTTTTATTTACAAAATTTGATCGTAACATTGAGGATGGCTCACTGATTTTGCTTCCATAGTTTTTAATCGACTTCTATGATTTCTTAAGAAACGCCTTCGAATACAAAAATCAATTTATCTCGAAATCATATTTTTCGACTTAAGCGATTATTGCAAATTGCCACAGGTATATTTCTCGAAATGTTAAATTTATTTTATTTCGGGTTGTGCTGAAGCGATCGAAATACTTCTAACACAAAATGGTAATAATTTTTGAAGACTCTTAACATGCGGACATAAAAAGGGTACACTAGAGTCGCAGAAACTTAGTACTGGGTGGCAAGTACCGCAAAGCGCGATTTTTTATTCCAAATTTTCGCCTGCGGCGCTTAACTTTTCTAATAACAGCAGCGACGCGAACCGACACGAACCGATGCGAAGCTAAATGCTCGAAAACGCAATAATGTCCTTATTTCCATTGACCTTGTTACCTGTCACCGCAAAGCGCACATAGGGTTAATATGATTACATACTAAAAACTGTCCTCTCAAGACAAAGCCATATATAGGTGTTAAACTTTACGATTCGACCATAAATAGCGAAGATATGAAGAAAACTGTATTTGAGTGACAATCTGAACCGAATACTTTCCCAAATTCGAGCCGAATATTTTCCGTAATCCGAACCGAATAAATTACCAAATCTGAACCTAATACTTTCCCGAATCCGAACCGAATATTTCCCCGAATCCATTTTTTATAAATATTCGAAAAAATATTTGGAAAACTATTCAGTTCGGATTCGGAAAAATATTCGAAATTTATTCTGATGATGAATAAGATGTTATTCATTATTTAACTTAATTTGGATGAGGAATAAAAGTGCATTCTTATTTTTTCGTTGAATAGTTCAATTTTTGCATAATGGCCATCCCTGATATGTTCGTACTTATTTAAGTTCCTATAAAAATAGACAATCAAGTGATAACGAACACAACGCGACGTAAATAATAAAAACTGTGGGTGTTTGAAAGTAGATTATCGGCACAAGTGCTCAGCAGAACAAAACAAGCATAAATAACAGGGACTTGTAACGCGTTTCGGTTTCGGTTTCTATTACACAGCTAGGTAACGAAACAGAAACAGAAACAAAACTCATTTGTAACAAAAGTCGTAACAAAACTCCGAAACGTTTCCAGCAGAAACGAAACCTGTAACGAAACTAAATTAATTTTGTTCCTTGTAATAGAAACAGAAACAAAACTCCTTTGTAACAAAAGTCGTAACAAAACTCCGAAACGTTTCCAGCAGAAACAAAACCTGTAACGAAACTAAATTAATTTTGTTCCTTGTAACAAAATCCGTAACGAAACTAAATTAATTTTGTTTCTCAGTATCAGAAACAAAATTAATTTTGTTCCTTGCAACAAAAACAAAACCAGAAACAAAATTAATTTTGTTCCTTGCAACAAAACAAAATTAATTTTGTTTCTCAGTAGAAAAACTATATTTGCAGAACATTAGGATGTACTTGTTATTAACACGCTTTTATTAGTTTCACCTGTATGTATGTATGTATGTATGTATGTATGTTTGTATGTATGTATGTATGTATGTAATTTCTAGCTGCTGTCTAAATATATGCAACACATTTTACTAATGAGATTAGGTTATAACCACCGCTATGTTCCAACAGATGGCGCGCGTGTATTTATATTTTTAAAATATTCACTTATTTTTAGGTATATAATATACATATATATGTATGTCTGTGGCAACCAACTAAAGTATGGAATAAGACACTTATATTTTTTAAATATTATCGTAAGGGACATTTATTCAAATACGCTCATAAAACATTGAGAGCGAAATTATCGTAAGGGACAAAATTATGATTTTTTCGCAAACTGCAAATTTTTTCAAGAAAAAAGATATCAGGTTCAATATATTAATTAACCATCTAAACGCGTGTTCAATTTCATTTAAATATACCAGTAAAAAACAGTGAAAAAAACAAAAAAAATGCTCTCCTGTAAAATTTGCTTTTGTCCCTTACGATAAAGTCGCACAAAGGGGTCGATATGAAGAAATATATAACTGGGTGACTATTAGGGTTGTCTTTTTTAATTTTTTTAAATGATATATAAAAACGCTTCATATGCATAGAACAACGGATTGTGAAAAGTATACATTAATTGTTATCAAGAAATATTTAATTTTCTAATAATAGCTCATTCAGACTACTTTGTAGTGCAATTTCTTCATCGTCATGATTTTTATAAGACGTCGAAGCAGTACAGGATACTTTGGCGGGTGTAATATCGTTTCGTATGGATAATGGATATCCGACATGCGTTTTTTTTGTGTATTTGCTTAATTAATCAAGCTTTATTACATTTCTGTTAATTTATCATTTCTCGCAGCCAATTATAGTCCGAAACAAGTTTCTAATAGGTATTAGTTAGTAAAGCAAATTATAAGAGTTTTTTTTTATTTCGCCTTAGTAAATTTTCACATATTTTCCTAACTCCAGTTGAGTTAAAAAAAAGGAAACGTGAGTAAGGAGTACTCATGAACATTGATGTGTAATCAGTTTCGAAATAGGACTTTTATTCCCTTTCCCTTATTAATTTTTCACTGGTTTTCTATCGATAAAAATGCGACTATCATTTTTATAATTTTTTGTTGCCATTGTCATTGCTACATTTTGTTGTTTTTGTTTGTTTTGTTTGTTTCGGTGTTTGGTTTTTGATTTTTAATTTTCGATTTTTGATTTTGATTTGTTTTGTTTTGCTCAGAAACATACAAGATCATTCGGATCCACGTTTGACCCATATCTCGGGGCTCCGTGTAGAAGTCCTACTCAAAACCTTTCATTTGATACCAACATTGCTCAGAAATATTCAAGGATCATCCAGATCCTCATTTTGACCCATATGTGGAGACCCGGTCTAGAATAGAGCTCTATACGAAAGCCCCGCTCAACATCTTTCATTTGATACCAATATTGTAGAAGGCCAGCTCAAAACCTTTCATTAGACACCAATATTACTCAGAAACACACAAGATCATGCGGGTCCTCGTTTTGACCCATATCTCGCGACCCGACCTAGGAATCATAAAGAATAGGGCTCCCTGTAGAAGCCATGCCCAAAACTTTTATTATCATTAGATACGCGTAAACTTTACCTGTTTTTCGAAATTACTCGTAGCTACAGCAAAGATGTTTGCACATCAAAATGCCACAGGTATACATATACATATATATTATATACCTAAAAATAAAAAGTCCATCCTAATGTACGGCAAATAGTATTATAATAATTTTTATAGTTTTGCCACTGAGAAACAAAATTAATTTCGTTTCTGGTTTTGTTTTTGTTGCAAGGAACAAAATTAATTTTGTTTCTGAGACTGACGTTACGGATTTTGTTACAAGGAACAAAATTAATTTAGTTTCGTTACAGGTTTTGTTTCTGCTGGAAACGTTTCGGAGGGTTGTTACGACTTTTGTTACAAAGGAGTTTTGTTTCTGTTTCTGTTTCTGTTACAAGGAACAAAATTAATTTAGTTTTGTTACAGGTTTTGTTACTTATTGAAACGTTACAGTCTTTTGGTTTCGAATTTAGTTTCTATCCTTTAATGTTTCTTGGAACAGAAACGCCAGAAACGAGAGTTTCGTTTCGTTGCGAGTTTTGTTACAAGTCCCTGATAAATAATATCATCAAGATAACAATAAAACAATAAAAAAGGCACAACATGCGTGCATTTAGATGGCCATCTCTTTATTCATATATGTACGTACATTTACATATGTATGTACATATGTACGTACTTGAGTCCGCTCATTAGCATTTTGTATGATGGGAAAATGCTTGATGCTTCTGAGACTTTGTATTTTTTTTTTTTTTTCATTGCAACTCAGCAAAAATCAGTTAAAATAGAACTTTTCATCATATGTATAAACCTTGACAGATGGCAGTGATAATTCGGATTAGCGCAACACTTAATTTAGTTTAAATTTGACCCTCAAAAATGGCAATTCCGTGCGGATTGGCCAAATAGCCGTTTGATGTGTTGAGCTATTCTCTTTTGCAAATTTTTTGGGTTATTGAACATAAAATTCGTAACTATTCGGAAAGGCAATTAAAAATTTTGAGTTATTGCACTCAGAAAAAAAATCATCAACACGATTCATGTAAAATTAACACGATCGATCTTTACACATAGAACAGCAACAATTTTTTCAAATTACACGATGTTTTAAACATGATTTTGGCTTTGTAACTGTCATCTGAAAATTTCGTAAATTCAACCAAATTTTATTGTTGATACCAGAGATGTAGAAACTTATATTTTAAAAATCTTTCCATAATAGCTATTTCAAATATATTTTTTTTACGTCTTCAAAGACTTTCATATTGAGACAAATTTGAAAAAAGTCTTTGCGTAATTATTATCAGTAATAAATTGTTTTTTATATCTTCAAAGACTTTTTCATTGAGACAAAGTTCAAAAAAGTCTCAGAAAATTTTCAATAACTTTCATAAAAGTATAAAATAAGAATAAATTTCATATAAGTACTTCAAAATTCAAGCAAATTTCCAATTTGAAATTGTATGAAAGATTTTTATCAGAGTTGTAATTATTATAAGAGAAAAAATAAAAACCAAAAAATAATTATTATTGAAAGAAACATATTTTAAAAGTCTTTCCATAATAGTTATTTCTGAGATAATTTTTTTAAGTCTTTTTGTAATTATTATAAATGAGAAATTTTGTTTTATATCTTCAAAGACTTTTATATTGAGACAAATTTGAAAAAAGTCTTTGAGTAATTATTATCCGTAACAAATTGTTTTTTAAGTCTTCAAAGACTTTTTCATTGAGACGAATTTCAAAAATATCTTTAAGTAATTATTTTGAGTAACAAATTTATTTTTTATATCTTCGATAAAACGAACCAAAATCACACTCTACAGGACACTCATCGTTCCAGTCCTCATGTACGGCTCAGAAGCATGGACAATGTCAAAATCAGATGAGATGGTACTTGGGGTATTCGAGAGAAAAGTTCTTCGGAAGATTTATTGCGCGTTAGCGAGGGCGAGTACCGACGGAGATGTAATGACGAGCTGTATATTATTCAGCAAAGAAAAATCCAACGGCTGCGTTGGGCAGGTCATGTCTGTGAATGGATGAAAGTGCTCAAACCCAGAAAGTATTTTTATCGAAACCCGCTAAACGCAGAAGAAGAGGGAGACCTCCACTTCACTGGTCCTCCCTTGGTATTTCCAATTGGCGCGGTATCACGAAACAGAAACGACTGGCGCGCTTTATTGATCTCGGCTAAAATTGCCTAGATATTTACGCGCAATTAAGAAGAAAAATTTATAATCTTCATCCAATAGTGCATACTCGTTTCCGACTTGATTTCTAACACGAAGCGGTTTTGGTGTTTCATTTATTAGTTCATCTAATTCATGCGTGAATTACCCTTTATAAATGGACCCATTTCTATATTTGGGTATATCTACATACCTCAAAATCATAAGATAGCACACTTTCTGCATCTTCTGTATTATGCCTCTTTCCTTCAATCATTATGTGATCCATATCCGCACACAAATTACATGTAAAACAGCAAGCGCTGGGTAAAATATTTGGCTTAGATGCATGAAGTACCATATATGGTACATACGCAAAAAGGCAACAAAAAATAACAAACGAACGTATTTAATCACAATTGACTTTATATGTATATAAAAAGGACCAATATACTCATCTGTAATATTTATCTTATATTATAAATGTGAAATGGAAATTGTGTTTAAACTCAATTGGCGAGAAAACCACTGAACGGATCCTCACGAAACTTTGCACACCTATGTATTTTCATCCGGTAATTGCTATAGGCATATTTTTAATCTGATTAAAAGTCAGGGATGGGCACCTCCCATACAAAATTTTCCTTTTTTTCGTAATATCTCTTGAAATATTTGTACTAGAATAATGAAAATTTTTGTGAAGGAATAATACAAAAACATATACTCAACGGATAAACAATTTAGGTCTTGGTAAAGCAGGGATGGGCACTCTCCTCCCATATAAACTGAAATTTTCACAGCGAATATCTCTGGAAATATTTGTAGTAGGGTTCTGAAAACTGGTGTGAGGGCATGTGAGATAACTATGTATTAAACGGGTAAAACTGCTAGGTCTTGGTAAAGCAGGGATGGGCACCTCCCATACAAACTGAAATTTTCACATCGAATATCTCTGGAAATATTTGTAGTAGGGTACTGAAAATTGGTGTGAGGGCATGTGAGATAACTATGTATTAAACGGATAAAAATGCTAGGTCTTGGTAAAGCAGGGATGGGCACCTCCCATACAAACTGAAATTTTTACAGCGAAAATCTCTTGAAATATTTATAGTAGGGTACTGAAAATTGGTGGTGGGCATATGAGATAATTACGTACTCAACGGACAAAAAAAAAATAAGAAAACTATCTTTGACGTCAAGAATGATATTTTTCTATGTAACTTTTTTGGACTAACTCAATATGCTAATATTTTTAAAAGCACGTGGTGTGAAACCCGCGGGTAACCTCTAGTATACCATAAAATAAAATAAACTAGGTTTTGAAAGAGTTTTTAGTGCTTAGCACGAAATTTTTATTTTAATTCAATTTTTAATTGTTGGGGTAAGTGGAAAAAAATTCAACAACTATTTACAGCGAAGGTTGAGTGTATAGCTATTTCACGAAAAACCATTTTCGATCATCAGCACTCTTTTCGGAAGTGGATGCACCGGGGATTGAACCCGAGTCCATTCCAACTTCAGCCGCAATGACCCAACGGATAAACACACTCGGCCATTGAGACTCTGTGCAAGCTGTTGGATTTTCCCCACTTTTGCCTTTTTCATTTTCAACATTAACGTTAGTGTGTATATGCTTTTGCATATATTCTCCACAAACGTGCTGAATTTTTGTTGTAGGCAGTTCGCAATGAACATTGTTGTTGGTATTTATTTTATGTATATACCAAACAACGTTAACAATTTTACTTGAAAGAGTTTTTAGTGCTTAGCACGAAATTTTTATTTTAATTCAATTTTTAATTGTTGGGGTAAGTGGAAAAAAATTCAACAACTATTTACAGCGAAGGTTGAGTGTATAGCTATTTCACGAAAAACCATTTTCGATCATCAGCACTCTTTTCGGAAGTGGATGTACCGGGGATTGAACCCGAGTCCATTCCAACTTCAGCCGCAATGACCCAACGGATAAACACACTCGGCCATTGAGACTCTGTGCAAGCTGTTGGATTTTCCCCACTTTTGCCTTTTTCATTTTCAACATTAACGTTAGTGTGTATATGCTTTTGCATATATTCTCCACAAACGTGCTGAATTTTTGTTGTAGGCAGTTCGCAATGAACATTGTTGTTGGTATTTATTTTATGTATATACCAAACAACGTTAACAATTTTACTTGAAAGAGTTTTTAGTGCTTAGCACGAAATTTTTATTTTAATTCAATTTTTAATTGTTGGGGTAAGTGGAAAAAAATTCAACAACTATTTACAGCGAAGGTTGAGTGTATAGCTATTTCACGAAAAACCATTTTCGATCATCAGCACTCTTTTCGGAAGTGGATGCACCGGGGATTGAACCCGAGTCCATTCCAACTTCAGCCGCAATGACCCAACGGATAAACACACTCGGCCATTGAGACTCTGTGCAAGCTGTTGGATTTTCCCCACTTTTGCCTTTTTCATTTTCAACATTAACGTTAGTGTGTATATGCTTTTGCATATATTCTCCACAAACGTGCTGAATTTTTGTTGTAGGCAGTTCGCAATGAACATTGTTGTTGGTATTTATTTTATGTATATACCAAACAACGTTAACAATTTTACTTGAAAGAGTTTTTAGTGCTTAGCACGAAATTTTTATTTTAATTCAATTTTTAATTGTTGGGGTAAGTGGAAAAAAATTCAACAACTATTTACAGCGAAGGTTGAGTGTATAGCTATTTCACGAAAAACCATTTTCGATCATCAGCACTCTTTTCGGAAGTGGATGCACCGGGGATTGAACCCGAGTCCATTCCAACTTCAGCCGCAATGACCCAACGGATAAACACACTCGGCCATTGAGACTCTGTGCAAGCTGTTGGATTTTCCCCACTTTTGCCTTGCATCCACTTCCGAAAAGAGTGCTGATGATCGAAAATGGTTTTTCGTGAAATAGCTATACACTCAACCTTCGCTATAAACTAGGTTTTATTGACGAATTAATATCACATTTAGAACATTTCTCAAAATTTTGGTTTGACCAATTGAACTGCCCACTGTCAACTGAATATGAAACTCAGCAAGCTTCGACACTATTCAAATAAAAGCTAGATTTTATAGCTCCAACTTAAATTATCCTGCTATGTTATACATATTAATTTGTCCGATATATTAAGAAATAAGTGCGCGTACCATATATGGTACGCCATGCATTTAAGGGTTATGATTCTGAAGAAAATTTGTAAGACTTTTTCATAATTTCAAAATGAAATAATAATTATTCTACATCTCTGATTTTTATTGAAGATATAAAAAATAAATTTGTTACTCAAAATAATTACTTCAAGATATTTTTGAAATTTGTCTCAATGAAAAAGTCTTTGAAGATATAAAAAACAATTTGTTACGGATAATAATTACTCAAAGACTTTTTTCAAATTTGTCTCAATATAAAAGTCTTTGAAGATATAAAACAAAATTTCTCATTTATAATAATTACAAAAAGACTTAAAAAAAATATCTCAGAAATAACTATTGAGGAAAGACTTTTAAAATATGATTCTTTCAATAATAATTATTTTTTGATTTTTATTTTTTCTCTTATAATAATTACAACTCTGGTTGATACAACATGAAGAAATTTTAAAATATACAAGATGATTCAAATATAAAATTTTATTCCTAAATGTCATTTGGAATTTGCTTTATTTAACATGATGATAATGTCAATATAAACTAAAAAAAAATTTTAGAAAAATGACGTCCCAATTTTAGTGTTAATACAACATCAAAACAAATGTGAAAACAACAAGAACCACAATTAACAATAAAATTTGGTTGATATAACACGAAACAATGTTCAAACATAAACGTCATTTGGAATTTTAGTTTATTTAACACGATGATAGTGTCAATATAATCTAAAAAAGTGTTAAAAAGAACGTCAAAACTTTTTTGAAACATATACAATTTTTTCAACGTTTGAAGTTCTGCTGTTCGTGCAAAACACAAATTAATATTATTTATTTTTAACAAAAAGAAAATTTTGTGCGTGGCAATGATGGGAGTTTAGCATCATTGGCAGTGCGTGATAATGGTTTTTCCATTTATATTTTTAGTTCGCAGGTAAGTTAAAAGTGGGTTGCATTTTTGTTTCTAAAAGTTTTTAATGTTCAATATTTTATTTTTCCTCTTCATAGTTTGCAATTCTTACCACGAAGAGATGTTTAGCGAATGGAGTCTTTCACGCAGCATGCGGTGCATATACCGTTGCATTAGCGGCCAAACATTACTCGGTGCCAGTGATAGTAAGTACTATCGGCCATGTATAAAATATTCGTATGAGAAGGACGCTTTCAATTTGGTCGGTTGTGCGGGTGATGTACTCGAATATGCTTTATTGATCTGATGATTATATATTTTATGTTTTATATCTTTTTTTTTATTAAAAAAAAAAATAAATTGTAAAATCAACAAGACTTTCTAGTTAATTTAACAATAAATTTAAGATAAAATCAAAAAGATGTTATTGTTAATTCAACAGGACCATTTCGTGTTAATTTAACCAGCTTAAATTGTAACATTAACTAGTTAAAATTGTAAAATCAACAGGAAGATTCAATACTTTTTAGTGTTAATTCTACAGTTGTCATCCTGTTAAACTAACACTTGACAGTAGTGTTAAATTTACACGATTACATGATGGCATACATTAAGCATCGTGTTGAAAAAAATTAACCACAAAATTTGTTGATTTTTGGTTGATTTCACACTATTTTTTTCTGGGTGTGAATAAAGCTAATATTGCGAATTTCCTGCTTTACTTCCCATTCTCAATAGACATATGTACTTCAACAGTGTTGCCATTTCGATTTCTCTAATACGCCAAATTTTAAGAATCAACAGATCATCCGGGTCGCCTCTCAAGTTTGTTCCGAATTCACTAGAAGATCCGGATTATCGTTAGATATACCTACATATATGTAGAGTTCTAAAACTGTACGCACATTGTATAATATGTATATTGGTTTTTAAAATTAAATACGTACCTTATTTCCTAAGTTTATACACCATTTAAAGTTTTTATTGTTTTGGTTCTTGAATGCAATCAATCAATTCCTCCACTTACTTAGTTCTACATTTACTGCTGCTCTGCTATGTTATTGTATCTTCAGCTCTTTTACATTTCTTTTCTTTCGCTTTTTTCTCTTCTTTCCTTTGTTCTCCTTACTAGCGCGCAAGATTAAATTTAGTGCAACGCTGCAGGAGATGCTCACAGCAAGCGCAAACTGAAGCTATAAACTATGCAATCCTTCGAATTTTATTTCTGTTTTTTTTCGGGCTGCATTTCAATGTAAGCGTATGTATGTAGCTCGTAAAATTTGGGAGTTCATTGGCATTTATGTATGTATATGCATATGTACGTCTGTAAGTATGCCCATATAATTTGTAATACTACGTACCTTTTTTTATAGTTTTCAACTTTTGTGGGCGAACAGAAAATAAAAAAAAACTTTTATTTTTATTGAAATCTGACACGCGCTAAGAGTTTTACGATTATTGTCTGCAAAGTTATTTGAAACAATTTTGATTCAGAACAATTAAAACAGATCAGACGGCGATATTCTTACAAAAGTTATAAGATAATAAAACTTATTAGGTATTTAATTTCAACATTAGTTACTTACATTATATTTATCTGAGTTGTATCAGCCACATCTGTTAGGCCAAATAATGGGTGCCACCTCACTCCAGGCGCCTTATTCTAAGAATGTGCTAAGGTTTAAGGCATACAAAAACACCAACTCGTTTTTGTATGCCTTAACTCTTAACAAATTTGTAGAATAAGACGCTTGAAGTGGACACTTTATACCGGTTGAATTCAAATCTGTTGATTGGTGAGAGGTTTTGATTTTGATGTGTTGTGGAACGAATTTCCGTCATCTCTTGTCAAGTTTGATTTGTATAAAAACCGGTTTCGGCGATGTGCCACCTTCAGTATTTGTTTTCATTCTGATTCTCTTTGATTGATTATATGTATTAAAAATTATATGTATGAGTCCGCTATGCGGAGTTTTTCTGCAACGAATTTCCGTCAACGAGTTTATTCCAGCGACTGTAACGGTTATGAGTTATATCCAAAAAGTTGATTTTTAATCATTATTTACTGTGTTTTATTTTCTGCTCACAAAATAAAAGTTATTTCTTCAGTTTTATTTTTCCCTCAGAAAATAAAAGTTATTTCTTGAGTTTTATTTTTCCATCAGAAAATAAAAGTTATTTTTTGAGTTTTATTTTTCGATCAGAAAATAAAAGTTATTTTTTGAGTTTTATTTTTCCCTCAGAAAATAAAAGTTATTTTTCGAGTTTTATTTTTCGATCAGAAAATAAAAGTTATTTTTTGAGTTTTATTTTTCCCTCAGAAAATAAAAGTTATTTTTTGAGTTTTATTTTTCTGCTCAGAGAATAAAAGTTTTTCAGTTTAATTTTGGCTGCAATTGTAGATTTTGCCATATAAATAGTTAAAGTAGATAAATAAATTTTTAATTTTTTTTTATTTATAAACTTTACCTACGTGTTAATGTGGCAAAATCGACAGCCGCAGCTAAAATTAAACTGAAGAAACTTTTATTTTCTAAGCGAAAAATAAAACTCAAAAAATAACTTTTATTTTCTGAGGGAAAAATAAAACTCAGAAAATAACTTTTATTTTCTAATCGATAAATAAAACTCAAAAAATAACTATTATTTTCTGATAGAAAAATAAATCTCAAGAAATAACTTTTATTTTCTGATCGAAAAATAAAACTCAAAAAATAACTTTTATTTTCTGAGGGAAAAATAAAACTCAAAAAATAACTTTTATTTTCTGATCGAAAAATAAAACTCAAAAAAAAACTTTTATTTTCTGAGGGAAAAATAAAACTCAAGAAATAACTTTTATTTTCTGAGCAGAAAATAAAACTCAGAAAATAATGATTAAAAATCAATTTTTTTATAAAAATCGAAAAAATAAAAGTTAATGCACCTAGAGATAGTCTGCGTTACGGTGATTACATCTGTGTACTTCTTTTGCGTTTAGCATTTCTCCTTCAGTATGATTTTTTTAGTCAAAATTTAAAAAATAACGATTATTTGCGATCCCTGGTTTATTCCATCCAAATATTGATTTTTTATTTTTTTTTTTTTTTCTTTTTTATCCATATTTGTCAATAATTTTTTCGATAAAGTGCAGGGTTACCCAAATCATCAGCCCGACAAACACTCAGGATCCAATTAATTGACCGCAAGCACTGTCATACCCAAATGCTCCGGTTCCTTCTCTTGGCGTGCTTTTCACTGTGAGCCGCTGTATTTATATTCTTGCTTAGGTATATAAAATAAAAATTATCAAATATTTACATAAGCACAATTGTACTTAATTGCTATAGTTTTTGGCACATGATGTACTTTGCTTTAAATAATTTGGTTTGAGCTGAGTCAGCTGAGTCCAGTCGAGTCGAGTTGAGCTGGGCTTGGCTGCCCTTTGGCTATCACCACTGCGGAAGTAATTTTAACATTTCACTACAAATTTATTATACCAAAGCTAAAGTGTGGTGGAGGTGCGTGTTTATAATTTTTTGTTGTTTCTTTTTTTTCTTTGTAATATCTTTTTTGTGTTTTTTTTTTTTTTTTGTTTTGTGAAAGGTGGACATAACGAAGCGAGACAAGTCAAGCGTTCGAATATGAACTCAAAATGTGCCAACTTTAATTTGGTTTTAACCGCATTTTCCCTCTCTTCTTTTTCACTTTTTGCTGTTTTGGCTTCATAAATTTATTTTCAAAATAAAACAACAAAGAGGCAAAAAGCTGAAAGCAGAAAAAACGAAAAAAAAATAATCAAAAAGAAAGCAAAAAAGAAAACACAAAAACAAATTCATGTTCCCTGAAATGGTAATAAAGTTGGCACTAAATTATATGAATGACTTGACCATTTCGGGATGGCTTTTTTTACTCCGTACACACTTGGCCTGCTTTTGGATGTAATTTTTTTGTGCATGAAAGCGGAATGTTAATAAAAGAAGGGAAGTTAACGCATTTATAAACATGCTTTTTTTGTTTTTTGCTTCATATGTATGTAGGTATGTGTGTAAGTATATATTTTCAAAAGAAATTTGTTTATATGGCAGTAGGGGTATATTTGCGTATATATGCAAAATTTTCTCTTTTGCCTTGTGTAGGTCGTGAAAAAAAAATAACTTTGAAATTTATTTGCGCATAACCAACAGTTATTTATCATTTTTTTTTTTCTCTTTTTATCTTTAGTAGTAGGTGTCTTATTTTAGCCTCAGTATGGGAATTTTTTAGCACTTCTTTGTTTTGTATGTTTTTTTTTCTGACTTTAGAAACTTAAAAATAAATTTGTTTTTGCGTTCTTTCCATGTTCTTTATTATCTTCAGACTGCATGTTTATTTAGGTTAATTGTTCTGCATATTTTAGTAAGCTTGTACAAATAACATGCCATAAATTAGTGTCGTGCTTAGTGTTAATCGGGAAGTGTGTTATCGAAAAGCAATAAAAAGTGTTCAATCAGATATAAAAAAAATCTCGAAAAATGTGGCCAAAATGACATTTAAGCAGATATAATAATAGTAGGTACTCTAAGTTTAATAAGTTCATCAGCCAAGCAGTTTTATCCGTAGCTTCTTTTACGAACATCCCTTGCCGCAGATAACAAAGGGCATCACCTTGCTGAGTTGTCAACCGTTTACAAACCAAAATCAATGTTTATATTCCTCAGGCCTTGATAAATGTGTTTTCATACAAAATTTTACAGTTTGTTTATCAGGCTGATATATATGTAAATTTATCAGGCTGATATATATATATATATATATATATATATATATATATATATATATATATATATATATATATATATATATATTTATCAACTAAGTAATCAGGTTTACAAGGCTTTATCACTTTATATGAATGAAAATATACAGACTGTTTTATGAAAGCATATTTTAATTAACAATTATTAATTACAATTTTAAGGTTATGAGTACTTTAAAAAAAACCCCATGAGGCCCATTATTAAATTTATTCCACTTAACTAAAGTTAAATGAAAACTTTCCAAACTATTATAATCAAAAAGTATAAGCAGAGCTTTAACAATCAAAATATAATCTTAATTTTGACCTAAATCTGCAGCTAGAGATCAAAGTGCTTCAAGGCATAATTTATAATTATGTATTATGTATGTAAATTAGGGTGGTCCTTAAAAAGTCAAATTAGCTATTTTCTTCGGTCTCACCCCTTACATCGATAACAGCACGGTCAAAGATACCACATATAAATTTTAGTGCCAATCGGATATAGATATAGAGTGTCGTAGAGGGGTCAAAGTTCAGATTACAATATGAAAACTCAAAAAAATTATTTCAATTTTTTTTTAAATCTAATACCCACAATCGATACTGATGCACTCAAAGATATCGCATATAAATTTTCGTCCCGATCGGAGACTAACCGGGGGTGTCGCAAAGGGGCCAAATTTCAGATAACCATATTGGACCGCTGCACACTGGTCATCCCCCATACACAAAAGTCAAAAACGTTGGTGCTTGAAAAAGAAACTTCTGTCATGCATTTCCGTGGGAAATATATTGAATTTTATGGAAAACCTTCTTCTATACACAATAGACACCATTAAATGTTACTATGGCTCATTTAAAGTCAACACATTTGAAAAAAAAAAAAATTTTTTCTGGAAAAAATTTGTGTAAATAAGTGTATTATGATTTTTGCGATATTTCAAGTTTGAGTGCTAAAAAAAATGCGGATAACTATGGAAACGCAAGAAAAACGTATGTTTCATGATTTAGCGAAAGAAAAGAGTGAAAACAATTTATTTTTAGCAAAATACAAGATGAAGAAATCTTGGCTTTTCTATGAGCGTAATTTTCAAGCATTAGCATTTTCATTTAAACTTTTAACAATTAAGAACCACTCTGGACCAGGTCTTATAAGCAGATTTGAGTTCTTTCAAGTCTTCTCTTAAGATGCCTGTTTATACATTTTTCCCTTTTTCTTAAAATATCATATTAAATGTAACTAGTCTATACAAAATATTGTTGCCCTTTTACGATTTCTGTACATATTTACATCAACTGTTTTCGATAAAACTTTATTTTCAATAAAATCTGAGTAATTGAGTTTTGTCCCACTCTCCATACAATTTTTTTTTTTTGATCCCGCGAAATATCGCGGAATAATTTTTTTTATTGTAACTTTGTTATTTGACATCGGATTTTTAAAATCGAAATGTCATTAGTTTAGTCTTTGGAAGCTCTATATTTTCTTCTAATGTCCTTTTGACCTATGAAGTCGTTTTCACATAGTTAAGTCAGCTAACCAAGTTTTTCGTCCAAAATATCCTTTTTGTTTCACAAGAAAAAAAATCGCTAAAAATAAAATATTTATCGCATCTCTCTCATATTACGCTTAAAGTCTTTGCAATTAAACGGGCAAATTTTTAAAGAAATAAAACTTTCCTGATTTTTACAACTTTTTATAAAAACTTAATTTGAAAATCAAAATTTTTTCAAAAATCGCAAAAAATCCACAAAATTTTGACTTTGACCAGCTTTTGCTCAGCGAGTTTTATTAGACCACTACAAGTTGTAAGTATGTCGTTTGAAGCGTATTTTAATTGCCTTTCGAACGAGATACTGCTTACGTTTATCACATTTGTAACTCCAGTGAAAATAATTTTTGAATGAAGTGATAACAAAAAAAACACAAAATTGCCGTTATCTCAAAAACCTAACTATACAAAAAATTAAAAAAAAAATTGTTCCAAGCTCAGCAGGTCAATTCCTGTCCTCCCACATTCCTGGTTTTTTTTTTTTTTTTTTTTGGCTGTAAACTAGAGTTAGTGGTGGGCGTGAATTACAACATATATGCTTTTAATTTTTCTGAAAGATGAGTCGTATAGTGGGACACCAATGTGCCAAATTTGGTTTCGGTAGGTCCATCCGTTTCCAAGAAATTGAGTTTTGTCCCACTCTCCATACAAATGAGACCAGTGTGCGCTGTGCGACACCCTCTAACCGTCCTCGACCAGGGCCAAAATTTATATTTCGTATCCTTGACTATATTAGCATCGATCCAGGGGGTGAGGTTGAGGAAATATGCTATAAAATTTCCCTCCATACATTTGGGGACCACCCTAATGTACATGTTTAAGTACATACATAGATATGTACATTTATACTTACGTGTGCACTTTCATATTAGCTTTATTAATCTCTGCTCGAGATAACAAAAAGAAAGAACCCCACGCACGGTACATACAAAATTAAGTATTACACTTTGATTGTCTATTTGCATGATTGATTATATTAAGCCTTAATTGTAATTTAATTGCATAAGCTTATGGCACACTCTAGTGTTGTTGTTGTTGTTGGTTTGTTTATTGTTATTATGAAAATTGCTCTTTTTTCTGTTTTGTGGGCGTGCTCCACTTACGCACTCAAGCGCGCGCATTCATTTGCATATTAAATTTTTATACTACTTTTTCACGCGTCTACAATTCACTGGTTTCCCACCATCACCATGCAAAAAAAAAGTGTTGCCAAAGTGGCACTTAACGCATCAAATTAAAAACTTTTCCATTTGTTATTTTTTAACACCTCTTTAAACGCACTTTTTTGTAGCTTCTTGAATAATACTTAATATAATATATAATACAATGGCGCTATTATAACTCTGACGAGTTTTATGGCCGAGCTTCTCTCCCAATTCGAGGTGTGCTCCTTTTTGTTTTTCCTACTAATTGGGTGGACCTACAGTTTTATGCCGGCTCCGAACGGCGAATGCATTTTTTGTGAGAAGCTTTTTCATGGCAGAAATACTCTCGGAGGGTATGCCGCCCACTGCCGAGAGGTGACCGCTGCTCTTAAAAAACCCAATAATTGGATTTTTACTAATTAGAAAAATTTGTTTGGCTCGGACCGTGGTTTGAACCTGAGACCTCTGGCATAGCAGGCGAGCACTCTACCCACTGCACCACAGCGGCCAATAATAATATGAATAATGAATAATACTTAGTCATGATAATTATCATTCACAATAAGGCGATAATTTAACTTGGCAGCACTCTAGATCAACTGGTATATCGATATGCATGCGCAAAAGAATGAGACTAGCAATGGCTTTTGCAACAAATGGAAGTGGAATTAAGCAATGAGAAAACTTAAATACTATACCATCTTCTTCATCGTATATTATTTTATTGTATTGCATATTTTACTATTTTTTCCTATTTTAACTATAAACAGCTAGGCAGATGCCCTACTGAAAAAGCAGAAGACTTACAGAATCTCTGCCGTTACATACATATAATCGTTAAAATAAACCATATTAAAACTTTCTGTCTCTTAATGAATCTTTTCTAAAGCTAACAACAGAAATATCTTACTCAAAACCAGTTTTTATTCGAACCTGTAAAAGATTATACATAAATAACGTGCGATAATTGGGGAAGGAGCGCAAGAGACAACAATGTCGAACAATGTTACTAGCTGTTATGGATGGCACCTTAACGTTTGGCATGAAAAATATATATACTTTAAGTAATGTACTAATTTCAAACGCTAATGCGGTTTTAGGTTCATCAACTTCGACCGTAAATAAATACATTATTACATATTAATACAAATTACGGTTATTCCATAAAAATACGGTTATTCCATAAACAAAATTAGTATGCAAAGCAAACTCGTGTATCTATAAAAATTGTATTTTTAAGTAATAATCACTCTACGTTAGAGCAATGGATAGCCCAGCTATTTTAGTTCTAGATCTGAAAAGATGTGGGAAAATTAATGCAGATTTTATGCTCATTTGGTTAAATGATTGGCATATGAGTTGGCATATGAGCAAAACAAATTTGGATACAAAACCCGGTCCAAATTAATAAGATTAGATAGGAAGCACATTATTAGTAGCTAATCTGGGAGCTTATGAAGGAAATATATGTAAGTTAAATTAAAGTTAAGAAAGTTCTAGAAATAACAAGTCTTTTATACGAAAATTGTTTCTTAGATGCTCTTCAAAGTGTGTATGCATCGAATTAGGGTTTAATTTAATTTAATTTAATTTAATTTAATTTAATTTGAAAAGACATTGGTTGCATTTTAAGACTAAAGTCTTTTACAATACATCGACATATTGACAAGATTACATTGGTATTCTTATAAATCTCTTCAAAGTGTGTATGCATCGAATTAGGGTGGTCTCTAAAATCAAATTAGCAATTTTCTTCGGTCTCACTCCTTACATCTGTAACAGCGCAGTCAAAGTTATCACATACAAATTTTGGTCCGGATCGACGATGGTTAAGGCGTGTCGCAGGTCAAAGTTCAGAAAACTCTATGGCGATTCAAAAAATTAAATTGATTTTTTTTATATCTATTGCCTGAAATCGATAGTCCTGTACTCCAGGATACAAAATATAATTGTTGGTCCCGATCGTAGACGGTTAAGGGGTGTCAAAATTCATATTACCATATGTGACCCCTGTGCGACACCCTTAAACTCTCTCCGATCGGGACAAAAATTTATATGTACATACATATGTGGTATCTTTAACTGACTTGGGCGGCGATATTGAAGAAATATGATACAAAATATGTCTGCATACATTTGGGATCACCCTAATGTACATACATAAATATATATACGTTTGCATTAGGGATGGGACTATTCGAATAAAAAATCCTTTTATTCGAAACGTATTCGTTATTCGAATAATATTTATTCGAATAATTTATTCGTATATTCGAATAAATACTATTCGAATAGTACTATTCAAATACCACTACAGTACTATTCGAATAGTACTATTCGAATTTTTTTCCACGAATATTATTATTCGTTTATTCGAATAATATTTATTCGAATATTATTCGAAAAAAGTCCCACTACTAGTTTGCATACGTACATATACATATATATAGTATTTGACGAAAATTTACCACCTGTATCTTATCGTTAACGGTCTTTATTTCTCCCTCTTTACAGCATTCGTTGCCAGAAATTAAGCCAGTCGTTGACCATATTCCGAAATTGTTAATAATAAAACACAAAAAGCTCATTCGCGCGTGTGTATGTAATTATCAGTTTTAATACGTAAATGTGTATTGCAAAGTTATCGATACAAAAAAGTGATTGAAAAAATAATTAAAATCGAAAGCTTGGAAAAATTTATTTTCTACAGAGATACAAATGGCTTGGTGAAGATTTCATTTCCAAGGAATCGGCGCAAGTGTAAAGGTGAGCTTGAAAATAAAGTAATTTGTATGCATACTGAAAAGCAAATAAAATAATTAAGTATTATGAATTTAGATGACTTCTGGTGATAACATTTCTATGTCTGTTTTCATAAGAAATTAGCAAATTAATTTTATTCAAGATACTTACTATATTCGAAAACTCCAGTGCCACATTTATTTTGCAGGCAGTTTCTCTAGAAAATCGAATGCGTGCATATTATTAACTAAATAATATTTTATTTGATTTTAAAAAATTTTAATTTCAAGGGAAAATTTCATTTCAAAAGAAAAGTTTAATTTCAATTGAAAAAGGATTCACTCGACTTCCAAAGGGTTTAATTTGACCTGAAACTGTCAGCAGTCTTTTCGGAACTCATTTTTGAATTGGCTCATAAATACCTACAAATATATTATGCAAGATTATGTTTGATTTTTGTACTATAAATCCTCGCTTTAGATCACTCACAAAACTCTTTGTTGAAATTTAAAGCTTTACAATATATGTATGTACATTAGAGCGTATCGCAAAAAAAAGTTCGCCGTACGGCCCCCCGTGTTTTCCTTTTCTAAAACATTTCTGGAAAAAATTTTTATTTTTTTTGGACGCCGCTAGATGCCGCTAAAATTCATTTTTTTCATATCTTCGGTATTTATGGTCCGATCCCTAAGTTTGATACACCAATCCCTTTGGCTTGAGAGGAAGGTTTCTAATTCATAATTTTATTAACCGTATGTACGCCATTGGGGTCACTTCCACCCAGTACTTAGTTTATATCACCTTAATGAAACTTTTATTTTTCGGAATGTTAAACGTCGTTAAAAAGCATTAATCTTTTGCAAAAGAAGTATTTCGATAGATTCAGTAGAACCGGAAATAAAACCCATTTAACCTTCCGAGGTTCATTTTACAAAGATTTTTTCTGAAGAGACTTCTACTGAAATTTTATGCCGAATAATTTGCATTTTAATAATCTAGCACCCCTAGAAAAGGGTTATTTTGACCCCTTTTTATAGTCAGGAAATAGAGTATAGTCAAGAAATAGTATTTTTAAGGTCGCTAGAGGGCTTAAATGTTCTAGAAAATTATTCACCATAAAATTTCAGTAGGAGTCTCTTCAGACAAAATCTTTGTAAAATGAACCTAAAAGACCACAGGAAGCGAAAAACTTATATTCCTCGGAATGTTAAATGTGTTTTATTTCCGGTTGTACTGCATCGATCGAAATACTTCTTTTGCAAAAGATTAATGTTTTTTGACGACGTTTAACATGCCGGCAAAAACAGTTACATTAAGGTAGTATAAACAAAGTACTGGGTGAACGTGACCCCAAATGGCGCACATAGGGTTAATACAATTACAAAGTAGAAACCCTCCTCTCAAGCCAAAGAGATTGGTGTATCAAACTTACCGAAGATGTGAAAAAATGAATTTTAGCGACACCTAGCGGCGTCAAAAAAAAATAAATAAAAAATTTTTCCAGAAATGTTTTCGAAAGAAAAATCATATGGGGGAGCGTACGGTGGACTTTTTTTTTGGTCCATATAAGGCGAGACGGTCTAATGTACATATGTATGTATGTATCTATACAGCTTCATTTATTTATGGTTCATACTTGTACAAAACTTGTCTGCAACTCATCGTATACATTTGCAAAGTTCAAATACATACAAAGAATTCTTTCCTCTGAGTTTTTCCTTAAGTCTCATAAATTTCATATTTCTTTCACTAAAAAAAAAACAAAATCCCTACACATGCAAGAACATTTTTCATTTGACCACATTTAAGTTGTCATATTTCACATGCAAGCAAAATGCAACACAAAATGCCTGACATACAAGAACTTTGACGCAATTTAACAGCAAGTTTGTATTTGGTACGTACATACCCTCCCCGCAAAAAATGCGATTAATCCGGGACGTGTCGGGGATCAATCGCAAGGGAGCATGCGACTAATACAATTTTACATCCCTTTATATGGAGTGAATTGATCGAATTTTTTCGAGCATGTCCTTAGAAAAGACTAATTGTTCAACTTGTATACCCGAACGGGTACAAATGTAGATCAATCGCTTACATCCCGAACGGGTGCAAATGTAGATCATCCAAAGTTGCAAGCCAAGGCTATTTTTTATGAAAATGTCTAAAAATTATAAATTGTTATATATATTAGAAGAAAGTTTATTCGATTAGCTTTCATCTTGTAGTGAAATCTTTTAAAAAAATTAAGTATTTTCTCCAAATATTTTAAGTTTTGAGAATGCATTATGCGAGTGTAAAAGACAAAGTTGCAATTGGCGCGCTTTGTTGGACTCGGCCAGAATCGTCTAGATGGTTAAGCGCCAATCAAGAGAAGAGAAAAGACAAAGTTGTTAGCCAAGGCTATTTTTATAACAATATTTAAAAATTATAAATGCTCATCCCTATTTAAGTAAAGATTATACAATAAGTTTTAGTTTTGTAAAAAAATCTATTCAATAAATTAAAATTTTTTTATATAGTTTTGAGTGCATAATTGTAATTGATTTTTCAATGGATATTTTTGGTAACATTTTGTTAAAATTATTATTCATCATTGTTATTAAGAGAAATTGTGTTCAAATAGTTTTACCTATTGCTATAAAATTTTTTTTAATACATTGAATATTTTTGTAAAATTTATACATTTACTCAATCTTTGCACCCGTTTGCGATGAAAGCGATTACATTTATACCCGTTCGGGAACAATCGGGGACTAATTGTGGACCGATTGTTCCCGAAAGAGATGAATCCGGGACAAATCTCTTTCGGGATTTATCGCACATTTTTTTGCAGGGTTTGTCTACATGTATACATATGTATACATTTTATTTACATCAGAAGAAAAACTGAATTTTTCTTTTCCTACGCACATGCATTGCCGCGGTCTTATGGTAGTTTTCCCATTTTTTTTATTTTCCCTTGATGTCTCTTTTTCTCAAGCCGTTCATCTGCATAAATTTACGTTGTCTATTATTATTTTTATACTCAGCTGTACTAGTACACAGAGTATTATAGTTTTAATCACATAACGGTGGATTGTAACAGAATGAAATAATCGAGATAGATATAGACTTATATATATCAAAATGATCAGGGTGAAAAGAGAAATCGATTGAGCCATGTCCGTCCGTCCGTCCGTCCGTCCGTCCGTCCGTCCGTCCGTCCGTCTGTCCGTCCGTCCGTCCGTCCGTCCGTCTGTAAACACTCTAACTCGCGCAAAAATTGAGATATTTTGATGAAATTTGGAACGCAAGTTGGTATCGAGACTGGGACGGTTGGTATTGAAAATGGGCGAAATCGGACCATGACCACGCCCACTTTTCCTATATAGAAAAAATCGGAAATTTGGTATCTCAGCCACTAATATAGCTAGAGTTTTAAAATTTTACCCACGTATTGAGCTCGGGCCCTTATGAAGAAATTTGATGAAGTTTTGGAAAATGGGCGGTGCCACGCCCACTTATTAAGGGTCAAACATTGAAAGTTTTATATGTCATAACTCAGAAACCGTTGAAGATATATCGATGAAATTTGGTACGCGTAATTTGCTTACATAGACAAATGTTTTGACGAAAAATTATCAAAATCGGTTTACGGCCACGCCCACTTTTATATATGTGTATTATAAAGTGACCTAATAAAACCATTTTAAGCGATATCTCTGTCAAATATAAAGATCTATCATTGAAATTTTGTCGCATGAGTCCAACTATGGACATAAAACAAAAAACACAAAAATTTTGGAATATGGGCGGTGCCACGCCCACTTATTAAGGGGCAGACATTGAAAGTTTTATGAGTCATAACTCAGAAACCGTTGAAGATATATCGATGAAATTCGGTACGCGTAATATAATTACTTAGTCAAATGTTTTGGCGAAAAATTATCAAAATCGGTTGACGGCCACGCCCACTTTTATATATAGGAAATATAAGGGGGCCTAATAAAAACATTTTAAGCGATATCTCTGTCAAATATAAAGATCAATCACTGAGATTTTGTGGCAGGAGTCCAACTATGGACATAAAACAAAAACTACAAAAATTTTGGAAAATGGGCGGTGCCACGCCCACTTATTAAGGAGCGAATATTGAAAGTTTAATAAGCCATAACTCAGAAACCGTTAAAGATATATCGATGAAATCTGGTATGCGTGATATATTTACTTAGCCAAATGTGTGGACGAAAAATTACCAAAATCGGTTGACGACCGCGCCCACTTTTATATATGTGTATTATAAAGTGACCTAATAAAACCATTTTAAGCGATATCTATGTGAAATATAAAGATAATTCATTGAAATTTTGTGACATGAGTTTTACAATAGACCGGAAACAAAAAATAAAAAAGTTTGGAAAATGGGCGTGGCACCGCCTCTTTTTAGACAAAGGGATATATGAGATTTCTTAGCCTTTAACTCGACAAATAATTGAGATATTATGACGAAACTTGGTTTATACACTTTTATAACATGTGTTAATAGACACGCAAAAATGTATTGAAATCGGTTTATGACCACGCCTACTTTTTAACAAAGATATTTCTGGAACACCCTTTTGGAATTTGTAACGTGAAGTCTTTGTAACTAAAAGTCATAGAGGGATGAAATTTTGCACTAACAATAATATTTGTATGCTTATTTGGATGATTGATATAAATTTTGAAAATGGGCGTGGCTGCGCCCTGTTTATGCAGCACTCGTTTCATATAAAATACACCCTATATCGAACAAACGCAAACAAACAATGAAAGCATACAGCTGAGTATCTAATGTTCGATTGCACTCGAACTTAGGCTTCCTTACTTGTTCTTTTTTTTTTTTGTGCCCGTACCTAAAACATTGTAGATTAATGACACCTTAGTGTGCAACTGTCAAGCGGTTTTAGAAAATGTGTGCATATGAATACCTGCGCAAGGTATATAGAAACACATCTTTACATACATACATTCACTATAATATACCTACACATGTTATGTATTTGAGCCGCATAAAAAACTCCCCTCCTTTACTCTTTTATCATTTGCGTACACAATTCCCGGTTTTAGTTGTTATTGTTGTTGTTGAGTTATAAATTAAGTTGTATCATGTTCAAAAGAGCAATTTATTTGAAGGACTTAGTTCTAGGCAGGTACTCGTATAAACACCTAAACGTATACATAGTAGGTACATGCATACATACCTGTAGTATAAGGGCGTTACTTTGCTACCTGATGCTAGCTGTGCACCTATATACATACATATAATGATTTTTTTATAACGAGGGTTAAACCATACCTGGGTAATACTGAGTAGTAATTGGACCATAACGTACTTAGGTTAGGTTAGGTTATACTGGCTGGCCACTAATAGCCCCACATAGACTAGATAAGTCCGTAGTGTTACCAGAAAGTTCATTGAACATGAACACCTATACTTCGAAGCCCGGACTCAAACTGAAGAACATTCCCGTCCCTTTGGCAAATGCCAAGAGTTTCTTAACCTCTACTGTGGATACATGTTTAATATCATTGAAGAAAGCCTTCCCTAGTAGCCGAAGTCTTAGCCTAGAAAACGCAGGACAGGAGCATAGAACGTGCTCCACTGTCTCCTCCTGCAGTCCGCATCCTCTGCATTCACTTTCATCAACCAGTCCCATTTTGAACGCATGTGATGCTAAAAGACAGTGTCCTGTGAGGACCCCGATTATAAGTCTGCATTCTTCCCTTTTCAGGGAAAGCAACCATTTCGTTAGTTTCGGATCGAGCGACTTACACATAATTTTGGACACTCTACAGCCATGCGATTGTTTCCACGCCTTATCAGCCTGGTCCATCATATACCTATAGTTCCTATGTTTAATTTCACTGAGTGGAATCGGGACGTCCAAAGAGTGTTCCGCTCCGAGACCCGCTCCCTTCTTTGCTAGCTCATCAGCCTTCTCATTGCCGTATATCCCCTTGTGGCCTGGGATCCAGTACAGATGGACATTATTATCCCTACACATTACCCTTAAGGCCTCTTTACAGTCCTCTACACACCTAGATGAGGTGCTATGCGACAGTATCGACTTAATAGCCGCCTGACTATCTATATATAAGTTGATACGTCCCCTTCGTAAGGGATTACAGACTAACATTTCTGCTGCCCTCTTTACCGCTAATACCTCCGCCTGAAAGACACTACAGTGATCTGGCAGCCTAATACTGATACTGATATTCAGTTCACTGCAGTAGACCGCAGCCCCTACTCCTTCTGATGTCTTAGACCCATCTGTATACACATGTATAGCGCTTTCCTTCATGTCTACTCCCTTACGCCAGCCTTCCGCCTCTATTGTGGCCTCAAGAAACTTATCGAAGCGCAGGCACGGAACAATGTAGTCAGTCTGCTCGCCTGACGACGGCGCTATACTACTGTGTCCCCTATGCCTGCACTCAAGCTGCCCCGTGGCCATAAGTCTCGTTGCAGTTGTTAACGCTATGTTCCTTGCCGCTAGATGTACAGGTGGCATGGTTAAAATAGCACCTAGTGCAGCAGTTGGAGTGGTTCTTAAGGCCCCCGTTATGCCTATCATGGATAGCCTACACACTCTCTCCAGCACCTTTACATAAGTTGATTTCTGAGTGGCTGTCCACCATACAAGAATTCCGTAGAATAAGATCGGCTTAACAACTGCCGTGAAAATCCAATGTGTCAGGGAGGGGGAGAGACCCCATTTGCAGCCCAGCATCCTTTTACATGCATATAGGGCGGCAGAGGCTTTTCTGGCCCTCTCCTCCACATTGAGCTTCCACATCAGTTTGCTGTCCAGTATGACACCTAGGTACTTTGTGCTACCTTTGGGTTGCAGTGTCTCCCCGCCTAACGTGGGCTTAACCCAATCTGGTATCTTATAACGCCTGGTGAATAAAACCAAGTCCGTTTTTCCCGCATTAACAGTCAGCCCGACCTCATTGGCCCAGGTATTTATTCTCGCGAGCGTCTGGCTCATAAGACTACTAATTGTTGTCAGGCATCTGCCTCTTATTATTACCGAGACATCGTCCGCATATGCCGTCAGCTTTGCCGGTCCCTCCTCAAGCTGCCTGAGCAGTTTGTTGATGACTAGCGTCCACAGCAATGGCGATAAAACACCCCCCTGCGGCGTGCCCCTGTTTACCGTTATTGTGGCCTCATGTAGACCCCATTGGGACTTAACTTCCCTATAGCTTAGCATGCAGTTTATCCAGGACAAAAGCACAGGGTTTGTCCCAATAAGCTGAAGACCGCCTAATATGGCATATTTTGAGACGTTGTTGAATGCCCCCGTAATGTCTAAGAAGACACCTAAAGCAAATTCTCTGCACTCGAGACTCTTTTCGATATTTATTACCACCCTATGCAAAGCAGTATCTACCGATCTACCTCTGGTGTATGCGTGTTGATTTTTGGACATGCAACTGCCGTCCATATTTTCTCTGATAAAGGTGTCGATCAACCTCTCAAATGTTTTAAGCAGAAACGATGTTAGGCTTATCGGTCTATAATCCTTCGCATACATATGGCTAACCTTGCCCGCTTTTGGTATAAATACCACGCGAGCGGTTCTCCATGACCTAGGCACATAGTTCAGCCTAATGCATCCCTCAAAAATAGGGCCAAGCCAGTCCACCACTTTGTCCCCTGCTAGTTGAAGCATCGCAGGGATTATACCATCGGTTCCGGGCGATTTAAACTTGGAAAAGGAGTTCACCGCCCATATAATTTTGGATTTCGTAATCAGTCCCGGAACGAACCGCTCCTCAATGGGTATATTGTTTGCTACGTAATTCGAGCTTGATTCCACTTCGCCCACCGGAAAATGGACATCGAAAAGGGCATTAAGGGATTCCTCACAGTTGTGTGTCCACCCTCCATCTTCCCTCATACTCAGCCCTTGGACTGTCGGGTTCCTAGATAGAACTTTCCTTAACCTTGCAGTCTCTGTGGAGCTTTCGATTTCTTCACAAAACTTCTTCCACCCAACTCTTTTGGCTCTACAGATTTCCCTCTTATAGATTCTCAACACATCCCTGTATTCCTTCCAGCATTCATCGCAATCGGCGACTTTTGCCAGCTTAAAAAGCTCTCTGGCCTGCCTTCTAAGGGCTCCGAGCTCTGTACTCCACCATGGTGGTTTCGTTTTACCTCTGAATCTCCTAAGTGGGCAGGCCTTTTTGTAAGCATAAATTAAGGTGTTTGTTAAGACATTATTGGATTTCTCCAAGTCCTCTATATTGATAATATCTTCGGGTTGCCGAAGCTTTTTTCCCACCAGTGACTTGAATCTATCCCAGTTTGTTGCCCTAGGGTTCCGGAAGCTTTGGATCTTCTCTGCCCTCTTCAGGGAAATGTTAAACCCTATGTAGGCGTGGTCGGAGAAGGAAGGTCTGTCAAGTACCCTCCACTCGGACACATCTACACCTGGTTCTGTGCATAGCGTAATATCAAGGACGTTGCTAGAGGTTGGCCCCCTGTAGGTTGCAATATCCCCCCTATTTAAAATATGAAGTTTGCTTTGTAAAATGTAAGTGAAAAGTGACTCACCCCGATCATTAATGTCTCTGCTGCCCCAGATAGTGTGATGGGCGTTCGCATCAACCCCTATCACTAGCGACTGGTTTTTCGGTACCCTCCGTACGCATTCCTTTAATTCATTCGGTGGTGCCTCCGATTCATGAGCCATGTAGCAGGATGCTAGGATTAAGTCCTCCCCTATCTCCCGCCTAATGGCTACGACCGTTAGGTCCTCAGAACTGAAATTAGACAATAAGCATGAGTATAGTTGCTTCTTTACCATAACAGCGGTTCTCACCCTTCCCTCCAGCTGGGCATAGTAAACGCTGTACTCCTGCGCGTTTAATCCAGAAACCCTTCCTCCAGACGAAAGCCATGGTTCCTGGATCAGCGCCACATCAAGCGAACCCTCCTTTAGAGTACGGAGGAGTTCGCTCGTCGCCACCCTACTGTGCTGGAGATTCGCCTGCAGGACCTTCAGCATTGGACTGCTTACTCCCCGCTTCAGCTCCTCCCTTTACCGCCTTCTCGGCATCGTCCACACCGTCCGCAAGCGTTAAGCTCTCGAGGTCTTTTTCAACCTCACCTGCTTCGAGTGTGTTGTCGTTCCCGTCCTTTGGATGCCTTTTTCTGAGACGCAGGTAGACATTGCCTACGCCCCAGGACATCTTCCCAAATACAGGATATAACAGGTCCTCAGCCTCCTTATTGATTAGAAGGATGTAGTTCTGACCCTCCTCCGTCGGCTTAGATACGCGAAGTACCATAACGTACTTAAATACTTTATATTTTGATCTTGAAGTAATAAGTACGTACTAAGTACTTTCAGAATATTCAAGTACTAGTGCAAGTACAAGTAATTGAAAAAGAATTGAAGTTTTAGCAAATACTTCAAAGTAATTGAAAAGATTTAAATTACTTGAAAGGAATTGAAAAATGTACTTGAATTTGAAATTTTTTTTCAGTGTAATATAGAATTCTTACAGTGTATGTTTTCAAAAGATGATTTTAATACCTTTCTAACGATATAAAAATTTTTGAAATCGGTTGATTAGTTTACGCGTGATATCAAAATATAAGAAAGCCAAGAGATGCATTTACTTAAATAAATTTAAAAAAAAAAAATAAAGAAAAAGGCCATTTTAGTTTTCAGATATGTTATATATATCAAATAAACCTTTCTAAAAAAATTCTTATTTTTCAAAATTGCTTGATCTTTGAAGTGTTTTTTCAGTTTCAAATTTTATTTTGAAAAACATTTTTTTTTTTCAGTGTACTAATTTCCATACCTTTCTAATGGTATGAAGATCTTTGAAATCGGTAAAGTTATTCCCTATTAATCACACTTTAAAAGTACCTATTATCATCAATTTCCGAGTATTTTCGAATATTTTCGAATATTTCGATACCTTGCCACGCCCACAATTTTTCGAAAATGCAATTTCTAAAAATGAGGTTGTGTTTGGGTAGGTAAGATGTACCTCAGTGCAAAATTTCATCAAATTCTGAGGGGGTCGGGTGCAACGCGTATTGGGTTTGATATGAAATTTATCATATGTGTCACTCTTATATTGTAGTTTAATTGAAAATTTTCATAGTAAAGCCAAATCACAGTATTGATATTATAATATTCATACCACATGTGTGTCTGAGGCATTAGATTTCCATAGTTAAAATGTTAGAATGGCGCAAAGCAAATAAAAGACTCACTTGATATGGCGACTGTAGCCAATTTTAATGATGTCATTGCTGCAGTTGTTGGTTTAAATCTAAAGTTCAGATTTACTAAAGCACACCAATTAAACAACTGCATTATATGAAGGGTTACCTCTTATGGAGAATATTTATTATTTAACATTTATTTTGTAACATATATGTATACTAGAGGTTACCCGCGGGTTTCACACCACGTGATTTTAAAATATTAGCATATTGAGTTAGTCCAAAAAAGTTACATAGAAAAATATCATTCTTGACGTCAAAGATAGTTTCTTATTTTTTCTTTGTCCGTTGAGTACGTAATTATCTCATATGCCCAACACCAATTTTCAGTACCCTACTATAAATATTTCAAGAGATTTTCGCTGTAAAAATTTCAGTCTGTATGGGAGGTGCCCATCCCTGCTTTACCAAGACCTAGCGTTTTTAATAATACATAGTTATCTCACATGCCCTCACACCCGTTTTCAGTACCCTACTACAAATATTTCCAGAGATATTCGCTGTGAAAGTTTCAGTTTGTATGGGAGGTGCCCATCCCTGCTTTACTAGGACCTAGCGTTTTTACCCGTTTAATACATAGTTATCTCACATGCCCTCACACCAATTTTCAGTACCCTACTACAAATATTTCCAGAGATATTCGATGTGAAAATTTCAGTTTGTATGGGAGGTGCCCATCCCTGCTTTACCAAGACCTAAATTGTTTATCCGTTGAGTATATATTTTTGTATTATTCCTTCACAAAAATTTTCATTATTCTAGTACAAATATTTCAAGAGATATTACGAAAAAAAGGAAAATTTTGTATGGGAGGTGCCCATCCCTGACTCTTAATCAGTTTAAAAATATGCCTATAGCAATTACCGGGTGAAAATACCTAGGTGTGCAAAGTTTCGTGAGGATCCGTTCAGCTGTTTTCTCGCCAATTGAGTTTAAACACAATTTCCATTTCACATTTATAATATAAGACAGGGCTGCTCACCCCATAGGCACTCAAAGCACAATTCTTTTTGTTTTGTTCCGAATCATAGGCACAGATACATATTTTCACTTGAAATATGAAAATAAAATTTTCTTTGCACTGCTATAAGCACTCAGATATAAAAAAAATTGTATATGTATGTGCCTATGATTCATATTGAATTTGCAGAGCAAAGGCACTTTGTATAGGAGCTCGAGCACTGCCGTAAGAAATCGAAATTTACAATAACAAATGTGTAATGAAAAAAAATTCAAAAAATGAAAGCACTGTAAAAAATTTGCATTAAAAAATTTTTCATATAAAAAATAAAAAAAATTGTATGTATGTGATACTATCATTTGAAAATAAATTGTAAAATAATATTTTACTGGAATTCATGAAAAAATTTAAATGAGCAAAAAAATTTTCAGTGCAAAATAATCAAAAAAAATTATTTTGATTGTTTTTGATTATTTTTGATTATTTATGATTTTTTATGATTATGATTTTTTTAATAATACATAGTTATCTCACATGCCCTCACACCCGTTTTCAGTACCCTACTACAAATATTTCCAGAGATATTCGCTGTGAAAGTTTCAGTTTGTATGGGAGGTGCCCATCCCTGCTTTACCAAGACCTAGAATTTTTACCCGTTTAATACATAGTTATCTCACATGCCCTCACACCAGTTTTCAGTACCCTACTACAAATATTTCCAGAGATATTCAATGTGAAAATTTCAGTTTGTATGGGAGGTGCCCATCCCTGCTTTACCAAGACCTAAATTGTTTATCCGTTGAGTATATATTTTTGTATTATTCCTTCACAAAAATTTTCATTATTCTAGTACAAATATTTCAAGAGATATTACGAAAAAAAAGGAAAATTTTGTATGGGAGGTGCCCATCCCTGACTCTTAATCAGTTTAAAAATATGCCTATAGCAATTACCGGGTGAAAATACCTAGGTGTGCAAAGTTTCGTGAGGATCCGTTCAGCTGTTTTCTCGCCAATTGAGTTTAAACACAATTTCCATTTCACATTTATAATATAAGACAGGGCTGCTCACCCCATAGGCACTCAAAGCACAATTCTTTTTGTTTTGTTCCGAATCATAGGCACAGATACACATTTTCACTTGAAATATGAAAATAAAATTTTCTTTGCACTGCTATAAGCACTCAGATATAAAAAAAATTGTATATGTATGTGCCTATGATTCATATTGAATTTGCAGAGCAAAGGCACTTTGTATAGGAGCTCGAGCACTGCCGTAAGAAATCGAAATTTACAATAACAAATGTGTAATGAAAAAAAATTCAAAAAATGAAAGCACTGTAAAAAATTTGCATTAAAAAATTTTTCATATAAAAAATAAAAAAATTGTATGTATGTGATACTATCATTTGAAAATAAATTGTAAAATAATATTTTACTGGAATTCATGAAAAAATTTAAATGAGCAAAAAAATTTTCAGTGCAAAATAATCAAAAAAAATTATTTTGATTGTTTTTGATTATTTTTGATTATTTATGATTTTTTTTGATTTTTTATGATTTTTTTTTGATTTTTTTTGATTTTTTTTAATTTTTATCAATATGGTTTAAAGAAATATGCACATTTGTACGTATGCAGGTATGTATATAGCCTTTTAAGGCAGACTCCCGACGGTAGCTTGATGGTAGTACCGGGGGGTTCGATACGATGAGCGTAGGTGGTGTAGTGCGGTTAAAGTCCCACACTAACAGCATAAAGGCTCTATATGCTTCCTCCTCGTATATTTGTGCAGAGAGGCATACACATTTATACATATCTTACAAGCTTGGAATTATTGTTAATTTGTCATTGACCGTACACGGTACGATGCACGTTTATATCTAATTATTTATCTTTATGAAAAATTGTTTAAAGTGGCCGAATAAAACATTTTAGTGTAACATTCGCTGTTGTACTAACTCATAAATTGGGCTTTAATACAGAATTTCTCGTAGTTATACAATGAAAAGCAAGTAATATTGCGCTGTCTTCGACTGTATCGATACTTTATGACATTCATGAATGAGGAAAAGAAGCGATACATAGTCTCATTTTCATTAATTTATACAGTGAATTATGTGTGTTATTTATGGAGATGTTATAGTCCAAAATGTCTATATCTTAACAATCCGTTGTATGGGACCTATATGTTATAGTGGTACAATTTCTCTTAAGAACTCACCCAAGTACCAAATTTCAAGTAGATATCTCAAAAAAATGAGGGATTAGTTTGCGTTTATACAAACGACTCAGCTCATGATCCTCATCATAGCGGTTATATTTTGGTGGATCTGTCATGTCTCCTTCTGCATTTTCCGTGAGTTTGTCTGTATATTTTATTGCCAAATTTGAAATAATTCTGGTCCAGGGTTATTTTCAACGTATTTACGATCTCTGTTGCAATGTCTTTGTTCGTTTTCTCTGTCAGTATTTTAGTTAGAGCTTTTAGTATTTCTGTCTTTGGTATCGAGGGGTATAGATCCTTCACGTAAAGTGATACCTGTTTTGAGTCCTTGGGTACGTTCAGAATTCTCAGTTTGTTGACTAGTTCCGTTGTGTTTTTGATTGCTAGTAGCATATTTAGATGTTTTGAAAGTCTATATCCTGGTGCCGATTTATGGTTTACTATTGGTCGCATAGGTGTTCCTGTTTTGTGGATTTTAGGTAGTGCGATCAGTGATGGGGTAGATGGATTTATTGCTGTGAGAGTGTAGGCTACTTTGCTGTCTCTTATATTTTTCGCTTGTTTTATTGCACGCTTTATTGCCATTTGGTATTCTTCCGTTGGGTCTTTTCTCATCACTCCGCAGCCATTTCTTTGATTAGTTGACCTGTTTTTGCGGTGTATTCCTCTTCCTCCATTAGCACAGTTGTATTTCCTTTGTCTGTTTCACACTTCATCAATTTTTTCAAAAAAGGAAAAATTCTTAATTTCATATAAGGTGTATTTATTGTTCATCATACGCCATACCGTTTCAGCCCTAGTTATTGCCCTATTGTATTCTTTTAAAAGGCAGAAATATTACGTACTTACGTTCCGACATTGTTCCTCAAATAGGATTATTCGGGAATTTGTATTTGTCTTCGCATGCCTACTACATAATAAAGCAGTAGACGATTTGCTATGTTGCAAATAGATTTACGTAAAGATAATCTCTGTCATAATCAGAATTCTTTATTCGCTCTTCCCTGTCCTTATACTGAACCTAGAAATGAATCTTCCCCAGGTGTAGGAAGGGTTTGTATCCGTATCTAGTACGAAAAACTTCGAACGAGCCAAGGTCTATACAAATTTTGTACTTCTAAATTTGTCGACATTTTAATTAGTGCAGTTGTCGCTATAGAATACACAATGACTTGGATACACCTGTCCCCATATTTACTGCAGGGTTACGTACTTTAATATGCGTTCACATACATACATTTGTACAAACAAACTTTATGCCTCTCTGACCAAACATACATGCCTACCTGAATACTTATGTGCATGCGTATTCAAATTTCTTTACAACAATATTGAAAAAAATCAAACAAAATAAAAAAAATCAAAAAAAAAATCATAAAAAATCAAAAAAAATCAAAAATAATCATAAAAAATCAAAAATAATCAAAAATAATCAAAATAATGATTATTTTTGATTTTTTTTGGGTTTTTTTGATTTCTTTTTTATTTTTTTTAATGGTAATCATTAAAATTACTTTTTTTCAGCAAAATAATTAAAATAATGATTACCAATTAAAAAACAAAACAATTTAATTGATTACTAATCCTAATCGGAATTTAACAGGTCTGCTTTATACAAGATTTTTATTTACATATTTATTCTTTAGGTTGCTTAGTACTTACTACTATGCTTAGATTGTGAGATGAGCCTACTTGTAAGCTTTCGAGCAAGAAACCGCAAAGCATAAGACTACAACAACGCACATGTGTTTGTATGCAAATATTTATGTTTGGCGGAGTGCATGCTTTGGGCTTGTCTAAGGCTGTGCTCTGGAGCTTTTTTATAGGGTAGAAGTGTGCACATTTGCCACGTTTTTTTTGTATTGCTGTGGAAATTAAACAAATGCTCTTTTCATTACTAAATTTATTTATACTAGCTAATGTAGAGAGTTTTTCGAAAGTGCTGTCCTCCCTCTAGTCAGTCATATTTCTTTTTAAGATAATCTTTATAATGCATCATTCCTAAACCACAAAATAACATCCAACAATTCCATTGAATTACGCGCCCGAAATTCTCTTCTTGTTCGCTTGCCATTGTTTTTTTTTTTTTTTTTTTTTTTTTCAAATTACTAAATTCGTGGTGCGCATTAAAACCGACAACAGGGCAACAGACATTACCCGCGGGGCCAATTACTTGATGTGCCCCTAAAATGAAAGCCTAAACAAACCTGTAATGGCATTTAAATGAAGTAATGAAATGATGAGCAGAGTAGAATGTTGCAGCCGGCGCACAGTGGGGGCACCTCCATACAAACGCGGCCAAAAATAGTAATAATTAAGCTAGAAACTTGAAACTCGGAACTTAAGCTTTTTTGGTTGAAGTTAGTAAACTGTGAAAATTTGAACAAAATACACCCACAAATACGCCCACCTCCCATATAACGGTATTTTTGAAATTTCAGCATTTTCCTAACTATTATAGCTAAAATGCTCCATTTTGATTAGTGTATACATTTTTGAAATATAAATCAAATGCGGTAATCATTTTGGAAAAAGGGTAAAGCACTTCACCGTTTTTAAATTAAAAATATATGCACTTTTAAGTATGTTATAAGCATTTATCATAAAACTTTCATACAAAAAAATCGCATTTCAAAAAAATTTTATACCGGAAATGAAATTACACTTTTCTAAAGTATTTCAGTGTGATAAACCTGAGTCTGGAGTCAGATTTTCGAAATTGTTTCTAGTTTCTGAGATATTCATGCCCAAATAGGCAAAAAACACGTTTTTTGGCTCTATTCCCTGCTTAATATCTTTTATATAATTACTTTCCACTCAAATTCGATTTAACCAGTTGAAAGCACAATCATTACCCTTGAAAACAGCGTTTAGTTTCTTCGAATATCTTAATTAGAATTGGAAATATCGATATTTAAGTTTCACCATTTTGACAAATATTCCCCATACAAAAAAATTTAAACTTTTTGAAGCATACTTCTGGGCATTTTGTATGGGAAAAATGTACCAAAACTCAAAAAACACCTTCCATAAAAATGTTCATAAAACAAAATGGAGCAAACGAATTTTTACAATTTTTTCGCCAGTTTTTAAAAGACATTCAGGAGCATCAAATATTAAAAAATTGAGGAGGTAATATTTTTTGTTTTTTTTTAATTTCATTTTAAAATTTTACAATTTTAACAATTTTTTTTTTTATATTCTAAAATAAAAAAGCTGCCAAAGATAATAATTAACGCTGATAAAAAAAATTACCTCATAATATTAAAGTATGGACCATTTGCTGAAAGACGATAGAGAAATATTCGATTAGTCGCCTAAATATACACGTTTTTCATAATGTCAAAAGTAACATAATTAATGCATTTACAAAAACACAGTTTTAGGCAGATGGGAAAAAAATTATAAAAGCAAATGGAGCAAGTGGATTTTTAAAATGAAAATGCAGTTTGATTAAGAATATATTATTTCAAAGCATAAAAAAAAATTGAGGAGGTAATATTTTTTGTTTTTTTTTATTTTTTTATTCAAAGTCGAGGAAAATTTTTTTATCATCGACATTTTTTGTGAATATTTGAAAATTCATATAAATTCAACAGTGAGCGCTATTTACAACTAAGTTAGTTTTTCTGAAAGAGAAAATCATTATCTATGTAACGATGTATCATTCGTGTATGTAGGTTAACATTTAAATGAGAAAGAGCGTTTTGTATGAGGTGTGTTCATTGAGAAATAAAAGGACCTATTTTTTGCTCAACTTAGGGCACCCTGTACGGCTAAACGAAAAGATACTCAAAAATTTTTATATAAGCTTTTTTATTACAATTTGATGTATCTGTCGATCTCTGTTTAAAAAAATGGTTTTACTCATACTTTAATTTTGAATTTATTTTTGGCCGCAATCACCCATTGTGCGGCGCCTGCTGTTTTCTATGTGATTCACATATGTATGTATGTATATACATACATACAAAAATGTACATACATACGTTTAGAACACCGAAAATAGACGCCGCCACTTTCGTCGAAAACCACGTTTCATAGAAAGCACTTGTAGTTAATGAAGCAAAGCATCTTTAAAGTTGGTACATACGCAACTAGAAGAACAACAATAACAATGTTTACATACACACCTCAATAGGTCGCTATAATTTCTGCCTCAAGCTCATCAGCTTTTTTTTGACGCAGTTTCGGCTGAGTTGGGCTGGCGTTCAATGAATGGCCCAAGTAAGCACAACATTTTCTGAGCGCGAGAAAAAATACAAAAGACTTTCTTAATTTGTTTCTTTGCTTTTACTTTGTGTGTGTGTGTGTTTTTTTTTTGTTGTTGCATAGCATAACGGCCACCTTTGTGCATTTATAAAATGTTTTACCTTTCTTTTAACGAATGTTGCCATAGCCAAAATGGCAGATTACATGTTGTACGCCACCGCTTTAGGCAGTTAATTGTGGAAACTTTGAAAATATTCCCATCGTTAGAACGAAAAACACACATTTTTTATGCGTGTGAATGTAATGAGTGGGCGTATGTTGTTCTTACTTTGCTAGAGAGCGCAAATGAAACAAAAACTTTAACGATTTTTGATTTGGGTAAGTGGCCGAGTGTGAAAATCACTCGATCATAAGGGTGGGAGTTCTGAGGTCCCAAGTTCAAATCACGCTTGGTTCAAACTTCCACTCCCGAAAGGGGTACTGATGAGAAAAGTTTAAGCCCTTTTCGAAATAGCTATATACCCCAGCTTCGCTGTTAATAGTTTTCAGCTAATTTTCCACTTACCCAAATCAAATTAAAAATTGATAAAAAATAAATTTCGTGCTAGTCACTAAAAATTGCATTTAACGATTTTTGGTGATAACACAGCGGAGCTTTGCATAAATGGCTAGGGATTGAAAGCAGTTCGCCAGTTTTGTTATAAAAACTTTTTTAGAATTTTATAAGGAAATTGAGATTTTATTCAAACTCATATTATAGATATTTTTATTTGATACTTAACTTAACGAAATATCACTCTTGCTAACATGTCCTATTTTGGCCTAAATACTTAGGCATTTGAAAAGTGAAGTATCCTCTTGACGAACAAAAATCACTTTCTACAAACCGTTCACATCTGCCATCCTGATATATGAATAGCTCGCAAAAATGGAAGATATCACCACAAGATGAGCATTAATCGAGAGAAGTTCTTCAAGAGATTCTTGAACCGAACTATGGCTTTCGGTCATTAATGTAAAAAATTTCTTCATACGGCCTCTGTCATGGTTCGAGGTGCCTGGCGGAAGGCATAAAACGCATTTATCTCTTCGTGATAGAAGATAAACAGGATAAAGAATCACAAGGTTCTACAACATATCGAAAAGGAAGTGCGATAGGTGTCTTTCTTGATATTTCGGCTGCCTTAAGCAACGTTTCTGCTGAGGCGCTATTGGGAGGAGCTCGAATGGATCGGAATACCCCCAAACAATCAGCGCTGGATGGAGGACCTTTTGAGTTGACGAACGGTGACTGGTGGGTGAGGCTTTTCGACCATATCAAGGAGCGCACATAGGGGCACCACACAAGGAGGAGTACTCTCACCCCTCTTGTGGAGTCTAGGGGGCAGCAAAATACCCTTCAGAAAATAAACAAAATGATAAAACTTGCGAAGTCTTGCGTTCCAAGTGTAGTAGTATAACGCCTCTAATACGATGTTGGCACACTAAGGACCATATGTGTGTCCATGTGATTGATCACTGTATCCTGAACAACCTAACTTAACTTAGCCTAAATTAGAAATGTCAGTTGGAACCAGTAATGCCCTTTCAGTTCTTTAGTGCTGCCCATTAAAATTATTTTAATTTAATTTAAAGGGGGGGAAATGATGCTTAGAACGCATAAGAGTATGTGGGAATAATCATTTATATTTTCGTATATGTACTCAGCCCTAAAGATAATTTCATTTTCTCCCCATATGAACTTTGCTCGTAGGCAGTACCTAGAGCACTTGATCATGGCAGCGCCCACATTTTGAATATTTAGTTGAGTGCTTCTTCGAACAAGAAATAAAAGCCGTAGGTAGATATCTTCATATTCTAGTTAACTCACCTAAAAAAGAGAAGATGAAAAGCTAAAAGCTAAGAGCGAAGAAGAAAATTAAATAGGACTGGCATATAACATTATATACCCAATGTTGAAATTTAACTGCACAATTGTAGGCTCTTACAGAAGTAGACCATGAGCTAATCTAGGTCTGCAGAAGTTTGCGGCCTTCATACAACGAGATGCGATCCTCAGCCATTCTAAGGAGGGACATTTTTCACTTAACTGCGGTGTTGACAGGATATTGGGCTATTGGTACCCACGCGACCCGACTGGGTTTGGACCATAACACTCTATGCCGCATCTGCAATCTTCCTGGAGCGGAGAAGATAGGGAAGCACATGCTGTGTGAGTGTCCTTCGCATTCCCAAGGCAGAATGTGATTCCTTAGCAAACCTTTCTTCGACAACCTGACGGAGCTCAAGAACGTCAAGGCTGAGGGACTTCTTAGATACCTAACCTCAATAAGATGTAAATAAGGCGTAGAACTTGCCTTGCTTCCGAATTGATATTCTCCTTTAATCTATTCTTCTGGCTTTTAGTCACGAGTCGTAACAAAACGGCGCTTTGGCGCTAATTGGACTCGCCACTTCAACCTAGAATTTACGATTTCTCGAGCTCGATCTAGACGAGATTTCTTACAAGACTTTAACCGAGAACCCGTGAAACGAGATTTAATCGAAAAAGTCTCGGTTTTCTCGTTCTTCTTCGTTCTTTTTCGACAATACTCGAGATCAAATCTTAAGCCCTAATTTCTACACCTCTCTGCACATTTGGGTATACAAATAAGTATTATAGCTACACAACAATAAGCTGAAGTGAATATTGTCGGCAGCAGCAGCCAGTCAACGTAAAAGTTGACGATGAAAAGTAATTATCTTTTTGCTTGAATTGCTTCGCCAGCTACAGCAACAACAAATTTATAACTCCAGCGCATAAGATAAGAACCCCTCAGATGCCTAGCAATTCTTGCGTAGTCGGGGAATTAAATGAAAAATAGATAAATACTTGCTGTTCTGTGTAAGACAAGTGGATACGTTGTTTTGTGTTACTATTCTTATGCCTTTTTTACTTTTGTTGTTTTGTATTTATTTAGTAATTACAGCGCATGCGTAGGCACACAGCTGAGCAGGTTTTCTCATTGCGTGTGTCGGCATGACTATGTACCTACGAGTACATCCTTCTTTCCGGCGCCGCACAGTGGTTCGGCTCCATACATTTTGCGGAAAAAAATAGAAGGAGTGGTCCTAGGCCATTGAAATTTTGCACAGAGGTTATATGTGAGCTAATTAAGAAATTTTCAAAAAATGGTTGAAATCGGTCAACCCCTCGGGGTACCTCCCTTGGACCTATAAAAAATGATTTAAATACAAATTTTAGTTTCAGCTAAAAAAAATTAAGATATCTTCACGAAACTTGGTACATGAGTTACCCTCATTAAAGGCATTGACAGCACCAAAAATTGTTGAAATCGGCCAATCCCTAGGGGTACCTCCCCTGGACCTATAGTAAAAATTTTTAAAGAAAAATTTTAATTTCAGCGCAAAAAATTAAGATATCTTAACGAAACTTGGCGCATAAGTTACTGTCATGAAAGATATCGACAATACAAAATATAGGCGTGATTGGCAAACAACCACGCCCACTTTTCCTACACCTTTTATTCAAAAACAAATGGAGATATACATTTTCAGTAACTGAAAAGATCCCTTGTAAAAATTTTATGTACTTAATGATTATATTTATAATACATATAATCGAAAATATATCTATGTATGTATATATGGAAAGAAAAAAAAACAAATATAAGATAATTTTTTAGTGATTTAGCATATTCTTGACAACAGGATCCAATTCCACACACTTCTTGTTGGGTTGTCGTCTTATGGACTTTATATAATGATCAGAACTTGCCAGCAATCGATTAATAACATCTGTATTGGTAGAAATTCTATCACTTTTCCTAGAAAAACTAAGCCTAGAAATCATAAGCCCCACTTACTAGTAAGGGTTAACTCAGAACATGATAAGGAGTTCAACTTTTCTGCTGAAAAAGTATCAATAAGTCGTCTTGTTGTTTGATCAAGTAAACTTTGCAAATTAACAGCAGCATATGTTTCTGTTACTACAATTTCGTCGGGCTAACATTTTTTTTTTTTTCATCTAATACCTTAAAATAAGCTGGTAAAATGTTTAAACAAATGTGTTTGTTGCTATTGTTGTTTGCAAACCGCAATGTTATGACGAATGTGTTTATCGTTATTTTTGTTTGCATTACCATTGATTCTAACAAATTAGGTATATAATCTAGCAATCTGCATTCTTATCTAATCCTCTCTGTACCTTCATATTCGTAAACAAAAAAATGTCACATAAGTTGTAAACGTTAATATATACGCATGAGCCTAAAAGCAGGCTACATTTATAAACATTTGATGGGACTTTCGACATTTAACTCAAGTTTACATCGATTGGGGAAAATATGGGAAAAAATTTTTAACAGAAATCGATAGAAGACATTCCAAACTTTCATTTTATTACAGTTAGCGAGTGTAGCACGCTGTAACACACAAACTTTTTGTCAATCGAAGTTAGAAAAGGTAGCATTTATGAAGTACCATTTTTGCTGGCCTATATTTTTTTTTAATATTTGGCCGATTGTACTGATTTTTTCTTTAATTAGTCAAGGAAGTGCTATATTTTCTTTAAAAAAAAAATTAATTATGTAGTTATGTTCTTCGATTTGCTGAAAAAAAATGAATTTTTTCCGCGGCTGAACCACTGTGCGCCGGTGCTTCTGAAGTGCTGTTTGTTGGTGCAAACTATAGTGACTTTCAAGTGTTTTATATATATACCTACATATTCACAATGAAGTATTCACAAATATAAATCTACATACTTAAATGCATATAAACGCATTATCATTGCCTTCTCAAGTGGTTTCTGTATGTTACTTATAGAGGAAGAAGCGAAATAATGGCACTAGCACTCAGCATTGCTTGAAATGCATTTAGTTCTGGTTTTGTTTTTGAGTTTCGGTATCAGATCGAATTATTTTTTATTGTTGTTTTTTCGGGAAAATCAACTTGTTTACACAAACGGTGGCAGTTCTGTGGTTACAAATGTCAAATGCATGTCTCAAGATGATTTTTAATTACTTTTTGGTTGCTAGGAAAATCGTTCTACAAAACATGATTTTTTTTATACTCAGCTGTACTAGTACACAGAGTATTATAGTTTTAATCACATAACGGTGGATTGTAACAGAGTGAAATAATCGAGATAGATATAGACTTATATATATCAAAATGATCAGGGTGAAAAGAGAAATCGATTGAGCCATGTCCGTCCGTCCGTCCGTCTGTCCGTCCGTCCGTCCGTCTGTCCGTCCGTCTGTAAACACTCTAACTCGCGCAAAAATAGAGATATTTTGATGAAATTTGAAATGCAAGTTGGTATCGAGACTGGGACGGTTGGTATTGAAAATGGCCGAAATCAGACCATGACCACGCCCACTTTTCCTATATAGAAAATATCGGAAATTTGGTATCTCAGTCACTAATATAGCTGGAGCGATGAAATTTTACCCACGTATTGAGCTCAGGCCCCTAGGAAGAAATTTGATGACATTTTGGAAAATGGGCGGTGCCACGCCCACTTATTAAGGGTCAAACCTTGAAAGTTTTATATGTCATAACTCAGAAACCATTGAAGATATATCGACAAAATTAGGTACGCGTGATATACTTACTTAGTCAAATATTTGGACGAAAAATTTCCGAAATCGGTTGAGGGCCACGCCCACTTTTATATATGGGTCTTATAAAGTGACCTAATAAAAACATTTTAAGCGATATCTCTGTCAAATATAAAGATATATCATTGAAATTTTATAGCAGGAGTCCAACTGCGGACATAAAACGAAAAACAAAAAAATTTTGGAAAATGGGCGTGGCACCGCCTCTTTTTATAAACAGGAATATACGAGATTTCTGAGCCCATAACTCGACAAATGATTTATATATAATGACTAAACTTGGTGTGTACACTTTTATTACTTGTGGTAATACATGTTGAAAATTTTATCGAAATCGGTTGACGACCACGCCCACTTTTATATATGGGAACTATAAAGTGACCTAATAAAAACATTTTAAGCGATATCTTTGTCAAATGTAAAGATAATTCATTGAAATTTTGTGGTATGATTTCTACAATAGACCGGAAACAACAAATAGAAAAATTTTGGAAAATGGGCGTGGCACCGCCTCTTTTTACACAAAGGGATATACGAGATTTCTTAGCCTATAACTCGACAAATAATTGAGATATTATGACGAAACTTGGTTTATACACTTTTATAACATGTGTTAATAGCCGCGCAAAAATTTATTGAAATCGGTTTATGACCACGCCTACTTTTTAACAAAGATATTTCTGGAACACTCTTTGGGAATTTGTAACGTGACATCTTTGTAACTAGAAGTCATAAAGGAATGAAATTTTGCACAAAGAATAATATTCATATGCTTAGTTGGATGACTGATAAAAATTTAGAAAATGGGCGTGGCTACGCCCATTTTATGCAGCACTCGCTTTATATTAAGTGCACCGTGTTTCCATCAAACGCAAACAAACAATGAAAGCATACAGCTGAGTATCTAATGTTCGATTCCACTCGAACTTAGGCTTCCTTACTTGTTTAATATTTATTTATGTATTTAAAGGTTGAAATGTCATCGACGAACGAAAGGGTTATTTATGTAGTTATGTTCTTCGATTTGCTTATTTCATTTGTTATTATTTGTAATTAAGGCGGTGATAACGAAGAAACATTCACAGTCCAACTCAGTGCTGAAAAATGTATTTATTCATGCTCTCGTGAATTACATCTAGAAATTATAACAACCGTTGATTAAAAGATCAAACTTATGAAACTATATTCTTGTTCAAAATATCTCAAGTATGCCTAGTAAGATAAGGAATTATGTGTACTATTTAAGTACGACCGATTATGGATTACGGAGCGCTTCCTAGGTAGCGTACTCCAGGACTGTTCAAAACTTCAAAGAAATCATGCTCTCTTTTACACTACATGTCTTAAGCCGAGATCACACGATTTACGCATTTGTACAAAAAATGACAAATTTAAATTTGTCCACATTTGCCCATTTTGATATCGATGTGCAAATAATTTGCTTTGCGTTCACACGATTTTCCCGATTTATTAGCTTTTGATTTGCCACACATTTGTACATAGAAGTAAAGTGGCAAATTTGTTCACATTCGTTCACACGATTTAACCAATCATGATTAGAGCTCGGAAAAATAGGTGAAACCAAGCGCCTAAAATAATGTTACAATTGTAAATTTTGTTTGTTTTCAGTGGCCGGATAACAATTTAAATATAAAGGGGTTACATATTGGTATGGTGGTTGAAGGTTTTATTAGAAAAGTTCTTATTCATGTTTCACAAATTTGCAGCTTGAATAAACATACAGTGGTGTGTGATGAAATAAAGCCAGAATAGAAAGTGATTTTATTCGTAATTTATTTATTTATGTGTTTTTAATACATTTAATTTGTTATATAAAAAAATCTATAACAGAAACCAAATATATTAAAGTTAAAAAGTTTGTGTAAAATTCTGGAAAATTCGCCAATTTTTCAGCAAATTTTTTAACTTTTTGAGTAGGAATTTTATATTGTTTTCTAGTACGCAATTTTTCTCGACTTGTAAATTCGCATGAAAAAAAAATGCAGAGGACAGCTAGAAAAAAATTCTCAAACAACAGGTATTAGTATTTTTTATAGTAAAATTAATTTGCTAATATGCACTTGCCTCATTTTCATTCAAAATATATCTGTTTTGAAACTGTAATTGTTTTTCCTTCACGTGCGAAGACTTTGTCTAAAATTTAAGCGAGTCACTACAAATTTATAATTTTTTTCTTTATTCTTTATTCTTTATAATTATATATTTATTTATTGGCCGCTGTGGTGCAGTGGGTAGAGTGCTCGCCTGCTATGCCAGAGGTCTCGGGTTCAAACGACAGTCCGAGCAAAACACCAAAACAATTTTTCTAATTAGTAAAAATCCAATTATTGGGTTTTTTAAGAGCAGCGGTCACCTCTCGGCAGTGGGCGGCATACCCTCCGAGAGTATTTCTGCCATGAAAAAGCTTCTCACAAAAAATTCATTCGCCGTTCGGAGCCGGCATAAAACTGTAGGTCCACCCAATTAGTAGGAAAAAAACAAAAAGAAGCACACCTCGAATTGGGAGAGAAGCTCGGCCATAAAACTCGTCAGAGTTATAATAGCGCCATTGTATTATATTATATTTATTTATTATACTTTATTTTTTATTATTCTTTATTATTATATTTATTTATTGTAGCTTTCTTTGCAATTTTCACGTGCAACCCATAAAAAGCTTAATAATTTATTTTTCTGGCGTCGTAGTAAGCAAAAAATCCAATTGCATTCACGGGGGGCTTAGACCCGAATACACCCCACCCTTAAACTTGCCACTGGATGTGCTTATAAACATTATGTAGCATACTTTTAGGCATCTGATTTTCACCTATTATCCGAGCTCTAATCATGATAAAACAGTCGTATGAAAAATATAGAAGCATACTTTTGGGCATTATTTGGAAGAAAATTTTATGAAAAATTAACAAACACAAATTAATCAAATAGGTATTAAATCACTGGATAGTACTTGTTTTAATTCTCTGTAAGATGATATAAAGCTAATTTAATTCATTCAATAGAATACGTGTGCTAACGAGCTCCAAAAAAATGGTCATTGTGAAATGTTTACTTTGGTTGCACAAAAGTGAATTAAATGTTGCAGATACGTCGAAATCGTATATGAAGAAATTGTTTATGTATTCATTTTGAATGAAAGTAAAGGATCAAAACCATATATCGATTTCGATTATTTTTAGAAATGGTTAGGGTAATAGTAGGATATAGTCACGTGCAAAGTTTTGTTAAATTCGCCCGGAAACTGACTGAGTTATTACCAGGGGTTCATGTTTATTTATATTCGGGTTCGGTTTCGGATCTGGTATTTGGAAAAATATTCGATTCAGAGTCGGGAAAGCATTTGGGAGAACATTCGGTTCAGATTCGGGCAAATATTCTTTCCCGATTTTGGAAAGTATTGAGGTTCGGTTTAGGATCCGGAAAGTATTTGGAAAATTATTCGGTTAGGTTTCGGGAAAACATTCGGTTCAAATTCGGGCAAATATTCTCTCCTAATTTGGGAAAGTATTCGAAAAATCACTTTTTGAAAAAGTATATGTGTATGTGTGATTATCAAGAATAATTGAATAACGTCAAAAATGTATTCATTATACAAAATTATCTCAATAAGGAATAAAAAATTATTCCTAATTTTTTCTAGCTAAACGTTAAAAAATGCTTCTTCGGCCTATATGACACTCGCTTTTTCTCTGGTATATTTGGTTTGAAAAACCCGCCGAAAGTCAAAATACAAAAACAGTTCTTGAAAAGACACAAAACCTGTGTTCAATTACTAAAAATTTTTAACTTATTTTTCATAAAAACTGTCATTTTCATATGGAGAGCTGTCATTTTTTACGAAAAATTCGTAACAATTTTTTGTTATTGAACGGAGCTAAATAATAATATAATAATAATACAATGGCGCTAATATAACTCTGACGAGTTTTATGGCCGGGCTTCTCTCCCAATTTGAGGTGTGCTCCTTTTGTTTGTCCTACTAATTGGGTGGACCTACAGTTTTATGCCGGCTCCGAACGGCGAATGCATTTTTTGAGAAGCTTTTTCATGGCAGAAATACACTCGGAGGGTATGCCGCTCACTGCCGAGAGGTGACCGCTGTTTCTAAAACCCCAACAATTGAGTTTTAATTAATTAGAAACAATTTTTTTGGTGTTTTTTCGGACTGGGGTTTGAACCCGAGACCTCTGGTATAGCAAGCGAGCACTCTCCAGACTGCACCACAGCGGCCACGAATAGAGCCAACTACTCCATCAAAAACAATTTGATTGACATTAAACTTCAAACTAAATGAAAATAATATTTATTTCAAAAATTAATTTTTTTCGAAATTGGAATTCAAATTACTGAAATAAAAAAATTATGCATCTCAAATGGCATGATATCTGTGTATTCTATTTTATAAAGAGAAGCCAGTGCGCCGTATAATGTTTTTTCCGGACTTCTTCTTTCCCCTTATGGCCAAAGCAGAAGCTTAAAAGAGGCCAATTTAAAACTTGTATTTCCATATATTTTTTATTTTAAACATAATTTATTTTATAGTTGTCAAAAAAGATTTGTATATTTGCCACAACCATTTGTATCCAAGTGGCAAATCAAAATTTGTCCATTTTCATCATTTTCATTTACCTTCTGTATGGCATTTGTGTTCACACGATTAGGCTAGAAGGGCCGTTTTTGATTTGCCACAAGAGGCTAAATATTTGGCTTTTGTGATTTGTCTCAAATGAAATTTACCGTTCACACGGTTTGCCTATGAATTTGGCAAATTTTTAGCCAAATGTACAAATCGTGTGATCTTAGCTTTAGGGGTGTCGGCGATCTGTACATACTTTTAAAAAGCGATCTGGCGCCGCTCTCTAAATGGTCGAAAACAATGGGAGCACACTTAACATTCACAAGTTGGTTGGTTGGTTGCCGCGCTGCCGGGTTGAACAATCCCGGGCCAGGTACGCCATGTTTATACACATAACTCATGGAGTCAATATGGCTGTGGGTTGTTTTTAGAGTTCGTCGGTGTATTCAAACCATTTCGATTTATCAATGAACCTACTTAGGATAGTCACTGTCCAGTCGGCTATTGCGCTTAAATTGGGAGGCACATAATTGCCGAAGGTGTTGCGTCTGATGTAAGCAATAGCCGGACAACAGACCTGGGCATCCTCAATTACATTTTTTTTCAATTACAATTACATTAATTGGTAATTGAAATTTTCCAATTACAATTACTTGTAATTGTAATTGAGGTTTTTCAATTACAATTACATGTAATTGGTAATTGATATTTTTCAATTACAATTACATGTAATTGTAATTGAAAATTTTCAATTACAATTACTTGCAAATGTAATTGAAAATCTCCAATTACAAGTAATTGTAATGGAATCACACCAATTACATTTTTCTTGGGTTTGAGAAAATTTAGTTATACAATTTGTTTTTGTTTCTATTCTTGTTCTTTTTGTTATTGTTATTGTGTTTGCTTTTCCTTTTGTTGTTGTTTTTGCTTTTTTTTGTTTTTGCTTTTGTTTTTGATTTTGATTTTGCTTTTGTTTTTGTTTTTGCTTTTTTTTTGTTTTTGTGTTTGCGTTTGCTTTTGTTTTTGTTTTTACTTTTGCTTTTGTTTTTGCTTTTTTTGTTTTTGTTTTTGATTTTGTTTTTGATTTTTTTGTTTTTGTTTTTTGTTTTTCTTTTGTTTTTGTTTTTCTTTTTCTTTTGTTTTTGTTTTTCTTTTTATCCTTAAACAAAAACAAAAGCAAAAACAAAAACAAAAGCAAAAACAAAAACAAAACCAAAAACAAAAACAATAGTAATAACAAAAAGAACAAGAATAGAAACGAAAACAAATTATATAACTAAATTTTCTCAAACCCAAGAAAAATGTAATTGATGCCATTCCATTACAATTACTTGTAATTGGAAATTTTCAATTACATTTAAAAGTAATTGTAATTGAAATTCTTCAATTACAATTACATGTAATTGTAATTGCCATTTTTCAATTACCAATTACATGTAATTGCAATTGAAATATCTCAATTACAATTACATGTATTTGTAATTGTAGAATTTCAATTACCAATTATATGTAATTGGTAATTGAAAAATGGCAATTACAATTACATGTAATTGTAATTGAAGGTGTAATTAATTACAAAATGTAATTGAGGGTGCCCAGGTCTGCCGGACAATCGCATAGCAAGTGTTGGATTGATTCCTCACTGTCCTCTTGAGTGCAGCTTCTGCATATGTTGTTGAACGTGATCCCAAGTATTTCAGCGTGTTTAAAGAACGGCTAGTGTGCTGTAATCTGAAAGAAGTCCTCTAGACCTTTTAGTTAGGTCGTTGATTCTTATGCATTGTAAGCCGGCTATATTTACTTTGTGGCCTTACAGGTATCCGCGGAGCTCAGTCGAAGAGTATCCTGCTATCGGAATTTTAGTAGCATGTCTCGTTTTATAGGTGATAGTGCGCAGCTCAGGTTGGTTGCTGTGTTAACGTCTATGACTGCCTCGCTTACGCCAGTTCATCAGCCTTCTCATTACCATCGATGTACCTGTGACCCGTCTGATGGATATGGATAATCCTATGGATGCGTATGGCTGTGGATCTCGTGATAATTGAGTTAAGCTTCCGCGTGGAAGCTGCTGTATGAACTAGGAAAACGGAATGAAAAATACACATAAAGTACTTTAGATAAACGATGTATTGTGGAACGAATTTCCGTCATCCCATGTCAAGTTTGATTTGGTTATAAACCGGTTTCGGCTATGTGCCATCTTCAGTATATTGTTTTATTCAACAAATAAGAAATTACTTCAGAGAAAACCACAGATCCAACACCACAGTCCATTTTGGATCCGTCGTTGTAGATAAATAGTTGGCGAAATCGCGAGAGCGATTGTGTTGGAGATTACAGAGCCATTTGCTCTACATTGGTTCGCATGTGCGTGTAAATCGTCCGCGCATAATTGTGTGTGTCTGGTGTAGATCGAGATTGCTTTCTTCTTGCGTACTCTGTCTCTCTTCCACTCTCTTCTTGATGGGAACGTCACATTGAAGCTCTTCTCAAAACTCAATTATGGAACAAAGTAGTCTGATGCCTGAACTCCGTCAGCGAGCCTGCTCAGAATGCTGCTATGACCGTACCGCCTTTCCGTCCAGCAACTCGACTCCCGTAGTTTCACAAGTGAAAACTTCCCTTCTGTAGCTTATCCCCTGGTTGCTTGAAAAACTGCTTTATTTCTTTCCATCAAGGAAACGTTAGAAATGTTTTTTTTACTCGGTAGAGTTTCCCCATTTTACAAAGATATTTTCTGAGTAGACCCCTATTAAAATTTTGTGACGAATAGCTCTCTGGAACCCTCCAGCACGAAACCACACGAAAGGGTTATTTTGACCTCTTTTTTAGAGTCAAGAAAAATTTTTATATTTAAGGGCGATAGAGAGTGAACTTTTTTTTGCGATACGCTCTAATTTACCCGTGTACTTAGTGGCTAGCTTTGCTTTAAACTAAATATAAAACAACATTAACAGCCATCGGTGTACTAAGCTTAGCAAATATCTGCATACATACCTATTCGTATGCACTTACATACATATATACATATTTATGTACAAAACCCTAGTCTAGTTACCTATAGCAAATATTTGCATACAAGTTTTTCCTAAAGTTGCTTTGACCTAGAAATCACAAACCTTGGAGGAATGTACCTACAAATGTACTCTGCTACTATTTCTTTTTTCAATAACAAAACGCTCCCTAAAAATAACAATTATGTACATTAGGCATATAACTTTTTACAGTTTTTGCAAATACGAAAAACGGCATACCATAGTCGAATAGAGCATAAAAAAGCATGAACCCCAGTATTTTTATTTTTGCGAAATTGCAAAAAAGTTTCCGCGCAAAACGAAATTACTTTTTATCAGAACTGCTGAAAAAAACAAAAAAAGTTTTGTACAGTGTACACGTTTTTCTTCATAATAATAGATATTTACCTTAAGGTCTATTAAAAGAAATGTGGAAATCATCACATACTTTAAACTTAAAACTTATTTCATATGAGTTATATAACAATTGACAAAAATGTAAAAATAAAAATATTAAAAAAAAAAAAATTAAAAAAATATCTGACTTTTTTTAGAAATCCATTTTTGCGCGGAACGTTTTTGAACCGAAATCACATAAAAAAGTGATATTCATTACTTGTACAATATTTGCCACCACGTGGTGGTATGCCAAATTTTTCGTCAAAATTTGTTATATGCCTAATGTACATACGAGTAATCGTACAATATTCAAACTATTTAATATGATTTTAGTTTTATGATTTATGGCTTTTCACAAAAATGCTTTACATACAAACAAACTAGTTGAGCAGAAACTTTAGTCAGCAATCTGAGTTTTAACATTTCTACATACATACATACATTTTCGGTTTTATACTCTTTTGATTAATTGCTGTATTGCATAAACGTTGCCACGCCATTTTATGTGTATTCATTGTGTGTCAAGATTTCAAAAATAGTGCTCAAAAGTTTTAAACCAACTCCAATTTGGTTTTTGAGGCGGTTGAATAACACTGGATCACAAAATGAAATTTTTTGTCTGTACTTTGGACGTGACCATCCTATCTATATGTAAAATCGGTCGCTGATTCCGAAAATCGGGCTCATTTTTAATTCTATGGGAAGGTTTTTGAGATATCGGCAATTTACCGTTATTTGGCCACTGGCTCCACTTAATCCTGTATACCTTTTTAACGCAGTGAGCTATCTTCCTTGGAGTGACACTCAACGAAAGAAAATTAAATTTCCTTTTCATCGCTCCTATAACATTTTTCTTTAACTCTTATAGTTTCTGAAATATTGACGATTCAATTTGAATTTTTTCGATTTTTTACGATTTTTTGAAGAAAAAATTGAATTTGTCAGGCAATATCTTTTAAACCAATGTCTTCACCTTCGGTTTTACTCCTTTACAGGAAGCTCCATTCTATTGGGAAAAATATAAGCTATCAACGAAGAAAATCCATGGTAAAATGGAAAAGTTATAGGCGATCAAGTAAATACATCCAACTCGCGCAATGCCTCTGCACGGGTATATTCTATGCATGTTATACCCGTAAATGGGCTTTTATCTACTGCGCTGCCAATGTGCTGCTACTGCAGATTGGTATAACATGCATAGAATATACCCGTGCAGAGGCATTGCGCGACTTGGATGTATTTACTTGATCGCCTATAACTTTTCTATTTTACCATGGATTTTCTTCGTTGATAGCTTATCTTTTTCCCAATAGAATGGAGCTTCATGTAAAGGAGTAAAACCGAAGGTGAAGACATTGGTTTAAAAGATATTGCCTGACAAAGTCAATTTTTTCTTCAAAAAATCGTAAAAAATCGAAAAAATTCAAATTGAATCGTCAATATTTCAGAAACTATAAGAGTTACAGAAAAATGTTGTAGCAGGGATGAAAAGGAAATTTAATTTTCTTTCGTTGAGTGTCACTCCAAGGAAGATAGCTCACTGCGTTAAAGAGGTATACAGGATTAAGTGGAGCCATTGGCCAAATAACGGTAAATTGCCGATATCTCAAAAACCTTCCCATAGAATTAAAAATGAGCCCGATTTTCGGAATCAGCGACCGATTTTACATATAAATAGGATGGTCGCGTTCAGAGTATTTTTTGGCTGTAGAGCAGTGTAATTGGTGTGGCATGCAATAGATATGTATATGCGTATGTACATTAGGCCGTCTCGCCTTATATGGACCAAAAAAAAAGTCCACCGTACGCCCGCCATATGATTTCTCTTTCGAAAACATTTCTGGAAAAAATTTTTATTTTTTTGGGGCGCCGCTAGATGTCACTAAAATTCATTTTTTTCATATCTTCGATATTTATGGTCCGATGCCTAAGTTTGATACACCAATCTCTTTGGCGTGAGAGGAGGGTTTCCCTTTTCTAATTGCATTAACCCTATGTACGCCATTGGGGTCACTTCCACCCAGTACTTAGTGTATACCAGCTTAATGTAACTTTTTTTTCTGGAATGTTAAACGTCGTTAAAAAGCATTCATTTTTTTAAAAAGAAGTATTTCGATCGATTCAGTAGAACCGGTAATAAATCACATTTAACATTCCGATGAGTATAAGTTTTTCGCTTCCTGTGGTCTTTTATGTTCAATTTACAAAGATTTTTTCTGAAGAGACTCCTACTGAAATTTTATGACGAATAATTTTCTAGAACATTTTTACCCTCTAGCGACCTTAAAAATACTAGACTATACTCTATTTCCTGAGTGGCCGCTGGCCGCTGTGGTGCAGTGGGTAGAGTGCTCGCCTGCTATGCCAGAGGTCTCGGGTTCAAACTACGGTCCGAGCAAAACACCAAAACTATTTCTCTAATTAGTAAAAATCCAATTATTGGGTTTTTAAGAGCAGCGGTCACCTCTCGGCAGTGGGCGGCATACCTCCGAGTGTTTTTCTGTCATGAAAAAGCTTCTCACAAAAAATGCATTCGCCGTTCGGAGCCGGCATAAAACTGTAGGTCCACCCAATTAGTAGGAAAAACAAAAAGGAGCACACCTCGAATCGGGAGAGAAGCTCGGCCATAAAACTCGTCAGAGTTATAATAGCGCCATTGTATTATATTATATTATAAAAAGAGGTCAAAATAACCCTTTTCCAGGGGTGCTAGATGGTTAAAATGTTCTAGAAAATTATTCGGTGTAAAATTTCAGTAGGAGTCTCTTCAGAAAAAATCTTTGTAAAAAGCACCTAAAAGACCACAGGAAGCGAAAAACTTATATTCCTCGGAATGTTTTTTTTTAATTCCCGTTCTACTGAATCGATCGAAATACTTCTTTTACAATATATTAATATTTTTTGACGACGTTTAACATGCCGGCAAAAAAAGGTTATATTAAGGTGGAATAAACTAAGTACTGGGTGGAAGTGACCCCAATGGAATACATAGGGTTAATACAATTATGAATTAGAAACCGTCCTCTCAAGCCAAAGAGATTGGTGTATCAAACTTAGGGATCGGACCATAAATACCGAAGATATGCAAAAACGAATTTTAGCGACATCTAGCGGTGTCAAAAAAAATAAAAAAATTTTCAAGAATTGTTTTCGAAAAAGAAATCATATGGAACTTTTTTTTCGCGATACGCTCTAATGTACATATGTATGTATGTTTATATGTACTACAGTCAACGTCATTATCATCAGTTTTATTGAGATTTTGGAAATTTGCTCAAACAGCGGCCTAGGGCTATTTTTTATTTCCATCACCAAGCCTATCATGACAAAATATGAGTACAATTAATATATATAGATACTGACAACTAGCACAGCTGGGTATAAATATCCAAATCAATGGCTCCATTTTAATCTAAGGGCTACACTGCGCACAAATGCCAAAAATAAAATAAAATTTATGTACATGCAAACACGATATTTCCTTCGAATGCAAACGGAAGGTATAAATTTACATCAACTCGCTTTTTTTTTATCAAAGCAAGCAAAAGGCTCTGGCGGGTTTAGAGTGAAGGCGAAGCCGGCAAATATATGAAGCGATAAAAATATAGGCACATAAATCAAAAGAAAATATTGAAGACGCAAAAAAATGTAGTGCAATAGATTTAGAACTATGGGCAGGCCATCATCACATGTCAAAACATGCACAGGTAGCAAGCGCCACATGCAACATTCGTATGAATATGCATACATACATACAGACATACATACATATATACGAGTAGTGTGTGTTTCCATTTTAGGACGCACGCCAATTTAACAACCGCTTTTTCATATCTATGTAGAATTGAATGGGCTGGTAAGAAGATTACCACGTAATTATTTGAATTCAAAAAGTGTGTGTGCGACGATAGTGTGTGTTGAAATGAAAATAAATGGGACGATAAAAGCAATAGAGTTTTAAGGCGGAAAAGGTATATACATATGTAACTGCCAGTGGCAACATAAGCAATAAGCGCATTTATAAATTTTGCAAAAGCAACAATTTTCTAAATGCAATTCTTGTTCTCAGATAATTTACGAATTGCAGCTCAACAGGCGAAAATGGGTTTGGCTTTGCTACGCTGTTTATCATGTGAGGCGTTTCCAACGAGGGTCACTGCAAAAGTTCGCGGAATCAAGTACCACTTCCTGTATTGTCAGAGTTCCGTGATTGCCGTTTTTTACCGATCAGAAACTGTTCGTTTTCGTTTCAAAAACTGCTCGGTTTCGCTTCAAAAATATTTAAGGAAAGTAGTAATTTTGTGAAAAATGGAAATTTCGAATTTTGACTTCCGAGTGATTTTGTTTTATGGCTTTCGATACGGTTTAGCACCGCATCAATGGGCCGTATTTATAAAACCCAACTCAAGATCTCGGAAATTTGACATGAATTTGTATGAACCAAACTTCAAAATTTGGGTAAAAGGTCTGAAATCTTCAGCAAAAGCAAATGCTTGGCTTCTATTAATATGACCCTATGTGTGGAAGAACTCAGTTCGTTATTTGGGAATGAAGCACCATCCAAAACTACCTATAGTTCACAAATGGTTGGCAGAATTCAAGCGTGGAATACCAACGTTTGATGACGATCTTCGCAAAGGTCGTCCATGCACCATGCATGTTGTCGCCAAAAATTTTGATGGCTGTGCGTGAAATGATTTTGCCAGATCAGCAGGGGACATATAGTGTGATAGAGGCATTCTTGGGCATCGCGGCGAAGGAAATACATACGATTTTGCACCATCATTTGCATGCCAGGAAACTTTGCAGTCGCTGGATCCCGCACAATTTGAAGGAAGAACGTGTCAATTGGTGCATGGAAATGCCATAGAAATTCGAAATGGGTCCTTCCAATTTGGCATACAACACTGCAACACTCAGGGAAAAACAGCATTTTAAAATCAAAAATAAAATTTTTGTTTTCATAATGCATGTTTTAAACCAAACTATTTTTATTTTAACAACGCAAATTTTTAAATGAAAAATTAAATTTTTGAATTAAGAATGAAATTATTGAAGTAAAAATGCATTCTGGTTTTAAAAAGAAACATACTTAAATTAAAAATGACAATGAATGTTGTTCAAAAACTCGCTCTTTGTTCAAAATTTTTTTGTGAGAAAATATTTTTTTGTAAGAAATCCAACAAAAACAATAATGAGAACCGATTTTTTTTTTATTTGGTTTTTACAATGATTCATGTAATTCATGGATTCTTTTTTAGGAAAAGGGAAGTATAAATAGGTTATTACAGTTCAATACAATATTTAATGTTCCACTATGTGATGGCGATGGATTGAATTTCAGGTTGATGTCATGGTTCGAATCCGGAGAAGAATATAAAATAAAGAAGAAAAAGGAGAATAAAGAGGATAAGAAATAAAGATAGAAGACACTTAAGGCGAAGTAGAAAAGAATAGAAGAACAAGCGGAGGCTATATTTTTGTAGTTGGGACTCGGATTGAGAGAAGATAAAGAGAATGCCGTTGGACTCAATTTCGAATCCGGAAGAGAAAATGATATAGAGAACACTGCAGCGTTTTTTTTTTTTCTCATAGTGCTTAACCCGAATCAACCCACGAGCACCATATGGTAACGCTAAACATCCCCTTACATTTACAAGAAAATAAACAAAAGGAAAAGAAAGCACACCAGGAAAATGCCAATTTTCAATGAAAAATTAATGTGGCTTTGCAAAAAGGTAAAGATCGTGTTATTCTGTGCTCAAATGTCGAAGCTATTGCGTGTGAAAATGAGGTGACAAAAATTAGTACTGAAAATTCCCGTTTTCAGATATGGCATGTCGGTAAATATAAGTATATTTTATAACTTTTAGAATAAATTGTTCATATAATTACACTTTTTGAAAGCTAATGAAATTGTGTATGTAATGTAAATTAGTTTTTAAAGAAAAAATTCTTCTTTCCAACATTTTTTTACATTTTTCTAAAGGCGTTACCATATGGTAGCCGTGGGTCGTCCAGGGTACAGGTTTTTTTTGTTGGGCTTCGCGTGATTTTCTCTGCCGTTGTGTAAATTTAACTAATGTAATGTTATTAATTTGTTAGAATTTTATAAATTTTCTGCTTTTAGAGGTTTAACATTACAAAAAATTCATGATTTCATTCAAGATCAAGATGAGGCATTCGACGATGGTGGACTAAATGACATACCAACTGTCATTTAGGTACATACATGGAGCCTCATCAATATTACAACATTTTTGGAGAAGATAATACTGAAGAGGAATGTGTGGGTAAACCAGATAATGTTTGCTCGGTCCAACTAAAAGGCAACTGAGAAGTTGTAATGGCTGGTAGCTCGACATTGCCCCATTTTGTCCAAGAAGATGAATGGGTGAAGAATATTTCACCATTTCCTCTTCCAATTTTTCCACTGGCGAATACGAAGATTGTCGTAATATACTACGTCATGTTCAGTTAGAGAAGTTTTTTAATTATTGTTATTATTTATCAAGCACATTTGCTAACAAAGTGCAATATATGCTATTGGCCAGAATAGGCCAACCCTACATATGGAAGTATTTAAAAAAAAAAATATGTTATTTGCATAACTTTACTTAAAACCTACTTAAATCTCAATAAAGTGAATTAGATATGTGTTTTTTCCTGTGAAACTAAAAAAAAAAGTTTCCAAACATCATTTACCCTTTAAACAAAAACCTGTACCCTAGGCGACCCACGGCTACCATATGGTAACGCTAGTTTTTCACATTTTCCGGAAAAGTGCCATAAGGTATTGGAAAACGGACTTCAATTTCATGCTCAGGAGGTCGAAATTTATTGGTGTACATACTTTTATGAAAATCTGAAACAAAAAAAGTTCTGGGAAAATCCGGGTTAAAATAAAAATAAACATTCTTAAATTTAAAATGTTTTTTCTTGATTTAAAAATTTTACAATGAACATTTTTAAAATAAAAATGTTGGTATTTACATCACTTTTAAATACGTTTTTGCCCATTTTAAGCACGTTGTCATATGTTTTTATAATTTTTTTTCCCTGAGTGTACATGGGTATAACTACTATAAATAAATCTGTATATGAGAACTCTCATATACCTACATATTCGTATGCATCTGTAAATATAGCGAATGTGCGATGATGTTGCAAGTTTGCACGTTAGCGCCACATTGGGCATTAGTCATAATCAAGCAACTGGTTTATTGCACCTTCGCTAATGCAGCATTAGCTGCTTATATACAAACATTACAAACATACATACTATATTATATATACGTATGTATGTTTGGAAGCCGCATTATCGCGGCCCCTGTGTGTTTTACAAATATTGCGAAAAGTTTGCTGAAAAATTATAAAATCAAATAGGTATGTACATAGTTAGATGTATTCAATACCAATTATTTAATGCGGTCACCTTCATTTTTTTAAACTAAATTTTTTCCGCGCTTTTGCAATAATGTGGGTCATCGCCGCAGTTCGTCGATCAACGAAATTTCTTCAGCACTAACAGGTGCAGCTTTTGTTGTTATGCGAATTTGTAGTCTCAAATTCATGTTAGGATTGAAAGTGGTCACGGTATGCCACAATTTTAGAGTAAACTTAACGCTCGAACGATTGTGCTAATATAAGTAATACCAAATATATCTCTATGCTGAGTCTATTAAAAAAAGTAAGTAAATATTAATTGGCTTTGATGTCCAGCTGGAAATTTTTTTTCCTCTTGGCTTAAAAAATATTTATAATTTGGGTACCAATCAAATTTTTAACTACCTTAAGCCTAAAACAGTCTCTAAAACCAAACACCTATTCATGCAACTATAATTTACATGTGTACGTAGCTATGCCATCCCGCGCCTGGTTACGAGTATCGTGGTACTGTGTCGCGGCCCAATTAAATGTACCTACATTATGTCGGCTACATACATACATACATACACATGTAAGTATATATGTATCTATGTACACATTTCCACTACTTTCTATGCTAACTTAATTGGCATGCAATCCACACCCGGCTTACTCTCACTCGGTCTAGCCAAGGCAACGTTACTGTCTGTTGGGTTTTTGTACTTTGGTGTAAAAATCTGCTATAGTACATATGTATATGTATGTATGTATGTATTATATTTATCTAAGTATACCCTGCAGAGAACTCAATAACTAGTGAGCAAAATTTCTAGTTCCGAACTAGCGAAAAGTTGTCAAAATTGAACTAGATCAATTGTAGTTAGACCCTCACCAGTTCAGAAGGAGAGAATTGAGTGACCATTATAAAAAGACACACTTTGATTTGTAAGCAATTTCAAAGTGACAAAAATTCTATGAAAATTCTTCGTTCGTTCAATTGCCGTTTACTTTGTGTATTTCTGCAATTCTCAGATGTTTAGTGAAGCATTTTATATAAAGAGTTTTCTATTTGCATCTTGTATGACATGAAATGTTCCTCTAATTATGCTTTTCCGATCCCTCAGGCTTATTTTTAATTTTTTAATTTTATTACTTTTTAAATAAGTATTATTGTAAAATTAGTTAAAAAAAGAAATTAAAAAAAAACAAGTAAGGAAGCCTAAGTTCGAGTGGAATCGAACATTAGATACTCAGCTGTATGCTTTCATTGTTTGTTTGCGTTTGATGGAAACACGGATTATTTTATATAAAGCGAGTGCTGCATAAAGTGGGCGTAGCCACGCCCATTTTCAACATTTTTATCAGTCATCCAACTAAGCATATGAATATTATTCTCAGAAATATCTTTGTTAAAAAGTAGGCGTGGTCATAAACCGATTTCAATAAATTTTTGCGTGTCTATTAACACAAGTTATAAAAGTGTATAAACCAAGTTTCGTCATAATATCTCAATTATTTGTCGAGTTATGGGCTCCGAAATCTCGTAGATTCCGTTGTCTAAAAAGAGGCGGTCCCACGCCCATTTTCCAAAATTTTTGTGTTTTTAGTTTTATGTCCGCAGTTGGACTCCTGCCATAAAATTTCATTGATATATCTTTATATTTGACAGAGATATGGCTTAAAATGTTTTTATTAGGTCACTTTATAATATACATATATAAAAGTGGGCGTGGCCGTCAACCGATTTTAACTAGTTTCCGTCAAAACGTTTGCCTAAGTAGGTATATCACGCGTACCAAATTTTATCGATATATCTTCAATGGTTTCTGAGTTATGACATATAAAACTTTCAAGGTTTGACCCTTAATAAGTGGGCGTGGCACCGCCCATTTTCCAAAATTTCATCAAATTTCTTCCTAGGGGCCTGAGCTCAACACATGGGTAAAATTCGAACCCGCGCCCCTCAGATTGAAAGGCACATGCGTTAGCCAGTCGGCCATCGCGCCACTTGCATGAAGTGTGTCAAATGCTGCGCTTAAGCGGCAGATGTAAAACTGTAGAATTTGTAGGTACTTGTAGCTAGTTCAGAACTATCGAAATTGTGCCAATAAACGAACTAGTGAAAACTATAGAATTTAGTACTAGTTCGGAACTATCGAAAATGCAATGCAGAGAGTGACAATTGACACCGCCTAGGACATCGCCGTGTTAAAATCGCCAGTTGATAACATGCAAAAGAGTTTTAGCTTGCACTAGTAGTGGCGAAAAATGCACTAGAAGCGACCTAGTTCGGAACTAGAGATTTTCCCTACAGGGATATCTACTGTAAGGTTTTGTAGTTATATCGCATTCATTAGTAATAACTGCTATCCCATTTTATTTATCCCATAAGCTATTTTAACGGTTATTATAGTAATTTGTATTCTATTTCTGAATTTTATTTCTACTCATCCATCGTTTCATCTGTTAGCTGTCAGACAGATCTACACACATGCATACAAACATATGTATATCCTCACTGTGGGCGGTAGTTTTGCGGCTTTATAACTAAATTCGATTTTTATGTTATGCTTGATTTTGACAAATCAAAGCGATTAAATTTGATGGGAATATGTAACTACAACAGAAATTAATAATAAATATGGCCAGATATGTGCATATGTATGTACTTGTACTATGTATGTTTGGTAAGCGAACAAAAATATTTTCGATGTTTTTGATGTTTCTTTTATGTTTCCCTTTTTGTTTTTTTTTTTTGTTTCTGGCAATTTTGGCTATGGCACTCCCAAATACATACATATGTACATACAAATTTGTTCAAGTTTTACCACAAGCAATCAATCGAGGTTACGAAGCTGATTTATGGCAAATTCTTATAATAAAAATTCATTGATGCTAATTCGAACGTGTGTGCGATTAAATGCATAGTTTAATATGCGAGAGTTTTGCCATGGCATGGAAGAATGAAATGCTTGTTAATTTTGGCCATTTTTCGTTAAAGTAAAAGTTCTTGAAAGGTGTTACCTTTGGAAATATTGTCTTAGAAGATCTCTAAAATGAATTTGGCTACTGTCGTCTCTCACCACGTATGCGTATATAGGTATTAAGTATTTGTATAGATGCATACATACATATGTACATACAGAAATACGAGGGCCACTGCAGAAGGAAAAAGTAAAGAAAAATACAAATTGTGTAATGTAAATCGTTTTATTGCTTCCCAAATTATTCTCCTTTAAGATCTACATGTACACACCGTGCACAGTTAGCGCGAATTTCAGCTCTAATTCTTTTTAATATTAACGTATAAATATGTAAGAATGAGAATTGGATCATTAGATTAAAATATTTACATAAACTAGCAAAATATTTGAACTTAAAATAGCACCATAAAAAACGTACTTTTTTTTTTTTTTTTGAGATTTTCATTTTAGATGCACCAAAGTACATTAAGCACTGCAGGTACATCAAAATTGTATATTAAAGAAATATTTCTTTATTTATTCTGAATGAAACATATCTTAAGGAATTTCCACGTAGAGTTAACATTTTAGGAGTTAAACGCAAATTAAAGTGGGTACTTTTTGTGTTATTTTATATTTCAGTGGTTATCTTTTAGGTCCTGTTCATATTGGCTTTTTCCACTAGAGGTGTCCTGTTTCCTTTTTAATACCTGGTTTTGTATCCTTTAGCTACCAGATAATGTACTGAAATCGGAAAAATTTGGACTTTGGAGAATTCTCGATTTCGTCAATATTTGATCCTATCAAAAAAAAAACAAAAAATGTGGATATCCTTGAAAAAGGAGCAGCTCGGATTTTAATTTAAACGGATGTTTCATCTATAACCATCACATAACACAACCCCACTTTCCTTTTTTGTCGACATTTTCATGCAACCTATCGTCGCTTCCTGCCCACCGTGTACAAACTTGCATCCGATGACACCTTTCTTCAAAGCTATTTTATCATTCTGAGCGAAGTACATAAGTACCTCTAAAATAAGTGATTTAAATGCTTCAACGGCCTCTGCAGGCGATGATAAACGATCACCATTCATTTTAGTTTTGATATGTATTTCGAAATAAGAAGAAGTCACTGGGCGATAAATCAGGCAAATATGGTCAATGAGTCATTAATTTGACATTTTTACTGGTCAAAAACTCTACAGTTCGCCGTTCGTGTTAGCGGTTGCATTGACTTGATGAACAATTATTCGCCGATTTGTTATTGTTCCTTCTGACTTCAGCGATAGCTTCCGGCAAACAAATTGAAGTATTCCAATCAGCATTAACTGTCCTTCGATCCTCTAATGCAACAGTTGCAATATGATCAATTTTTCCGAAGAAACTAGCAATTATTCTTTTCAAAATGCTTTGTGAACGCATCACTTTTGTGGGTTTAAGTTCATTTTGGAATAGCCATACAGTCGATTGCTGTTAAGTTTAAAGCTCACATGAATACATACCAAGTTCGTCAACTCTTCACTCAGAGAAAAAAAATTATAAAAACATATGAAAACGTGTTTAAAATGGGCAAAATCTTATTTAAAAGTGATGTAAATGCCAACATTTTTATTTTAAAAATGTTCATTGTAAAATTTTTAAATCAAGAAAAAACATTTTAAATTTAAAAATGTTTATTTTTATTTTAAGCACTATAAAAACGCTGCAGTGTTCTCTATAACATTTTCTCTTTCGGATTCGGAATTGTATCCATTCTCTTCATCTTCTCTCAATCCGAGTCCCAACTACAGAAATATAGCCCCCGTTTGTTCTCCTCTTCTTTTTGTACTTCGCCTTAACTGTTTGCTATCTTTATTTCTTATTCTCCTTTTTCTTCTTTATTTTATATTCTCCTCCGGATTCGAACCATGTCATCAACCTGAAATTCTATGCAACGCTATCATATAGTGGAACATTAAACATTATATTGAATTGTAGTAACCTATTTATACTTCCCTTTTCCTAAAATAGAATCCATGAATTATATGAATCATTGTCAAAACAAAATTAAAAAAAAATCGATTCTCATTATTTTTTTTGTTGGATTTCTCACAAAAAAATATTTTCTCACAAAAAAATTTTTAACAAAGAGCGAGTTTTCGAATCAACATTCATTTTCATTTTTAATTTAAGTATGTTTCTTTTTATATCCAAAATGCATTTTTACTTCAAAAATTTCATTCTTAATTCAAAGATTGCATTTTTAATTTAAAAATTTGAATTGTTAAAATAAAAAATATTTGGTTTAAAACGTGCATGAAAACAAAAATTTTATTTTTGATTTTAAAATGCGGGGTTTCCCTGAGTGTACGTTTTATTTGTTGCACAAAGGGTTTATGTTCATGATTAGTCAGTTTCGTGTCGAATCAATTGCCAATGAAAGTTCGACAGAATTTTTCAACACTTTTTCTTATACTACCTTCGAGCTTGAGAGGGTTTCAACAATCTGTCATAGAAAACTTTAGAAGAAAACATTTTCAAGCAATATTAAAGCCAATGTATGTATCGGTGGCCGCTGTGGTGCAGTGGGTAGAGTGCTCGCCTGCTATGCCTGAGGTCTCGGTTTCAAACCCCAGTCCGAGCAAACACCAAAAAAAAAATTTTTTTTCTAATTAGTAAAAATCCAATTATTGGGTTTTTTAAGAGCAGCGGTCACCTCTCGGCAGTGGACGGCATACCCTCCGAGTGTATTTCTGCCATGAAAAAGCTTCTCACAAAAAATGCATTCGCCGTTCGGAGCCGGCATAAAACTATAGGTCCACCCAATTAGTAGGAAAAACAAAAGGAGCACAACTCGAATTGGGAGAGAAACTCGGCCATAAAACTCATCAGAGTTATAATAGCGCCATTGTTATTATGTATCTATCGAAACATCTACTTCCTATAATAGAATGCAAATGCACTTCAAGCAAAACTTGGATACCAAATTCGAACCGTTTATGAGTTTCCATAAAACAGCCACAGTGCAAGAAAACTTCGAAAAGAAAAAATGATTTGGTCATTTTTGGGTTTGCTTTTTATATTTTTGGAACGATTTCTTTGTGATTGTTATGATAAAGCCCCCGTTCTTATTAACATAAGTTTAGTAAATTAAAGCTCACTCAAAGCGTTACAAATTTTTGAGGAGATTTGCTACAAATATATCAATTACATATTTCAATGAAACAAATTTAGTTAAACAAAAAATTAACCAAAAATAAAAAAAAGCTAATTAATGATGAAAATTTTAAACAAAGACTGTTTTCAAAATGACTCAATTTCTGCCGGCTAACTGGCTAATGAGATAAACGTGCCATAGGAAATTGTAAACCGCGAAAAAAACACCGTGTAAAAATAGTTTTATCAAGAAGCCTCTCCAAAAAATGGGTAACCTGAGTTGACTGCATGCCTGCATAGATAACTATGGAGAGTCATATGTACATATGTGTCTATCATTGTATGTATGTTCGAATGCATGTTTGTATGTAACCTCAAAAACAGAACACAAATAACTGTAGTTCGTAGCTGTTGGGTCGTTTTGGTTAACTAGTTGGTTATTTTGTAGCTCCAAAGCCTTTGATAGTATAATCGTGTTTGCATTCGTTAGTTTGTTTTTTTGTTGGCTCAAATACAAACAAACATGCACATAATCATACTTATATACATATGTATGTACATATGTACACCAGCATTAATATTCCCGTTCGTTGGTTATATTTTATGCTAATGAGGCTTTCATGTTCTTTTCGCTACTTTCGAGTTCCGCTACACACATAACGGCTTAAATTCTATTAACTTAACACGCAGATCTGTATGCAGCATTAGCATAAGCCTTAAGCAAAGCTCTCTGCTGCCTCGCTTTGCTTAGCTACAAAGGAAACTTTTAGTATTTTTGTACGATGGGCGCCACGCAGTCGCCGACCGTTCATTGGATGTTCTTTCATTAAAAAAGAATTTAATATACATTATTATTATCTTTTTTTAATGACAAGAATGTATGTTGCTTTTTGGAACAATCTAAGCGCTTAAATGAGCATAACTACTTATCAGCTACATGTTTGAATATGTATATATACGTACGTACCAGTGGCGGATGCTTTATGCCCGGCTTGCCTAAATTAATTCATTCATTTTACGAATTTCTTTAAAATCTGGTTAATTTACGCTTGAAATGTGTTTACTACTTAAGTTAGGCCACAAAAAAAATTCGCCTTGTAAGGTAGCGTTACAATAATACAACGCCCATTCTAACAGCCGACAACTTGTGATTAAAGATCATCTAGAGAAATAGCGCAAATACACCGCAAACCAACCTCAAAACGTGTATTTTGTTTGTACAGCCAATCACAGCACAACCTGGGTTAGTGAGTATGCTTTAGCAGTTCTAAACATGTACTTTTACTTTGAAAGCTTTCAAAACAGAATAACTTAGCTTATTTTCGTGCTTTCTCTAATGAGAAGTCAACTATATAGGAAACTATAAGCAAACTAAAAATACCTCTGCGCTTTCGTGTGAGATTTAGAGGTTTCTCTATAAGTTTGGCATCATCAATAAATTCAGTTGAATTGTTCCCAAATGATTCTAATAATAACTTCACCTCTGCTTTTGTAAATAATTCGCGTTCTGATGGTGAAGAACTTGAATTTACTTTCGACCAAGCCAAGCTTGTTGATGTGCAGACCAAAAGTAGGTACAGCTAAATCAATAAAAGTCGTATACATACATATCTTCATATTATCCATTGTATATCACACTCAAATAAATTTTGGTATAAATTTTAAACTTTTTTGGTCGATATCGTCGTACCATACGAAAACTAACATCAGATTTTTTGTGGCTGACGAAAAGTAAAAAGTTCAAGTTTTGGCCGACGAAAAGTAATAAAATCGAGTTTTGGCTGACGAAAAGTAATAAAATCCACTTTTGGCTGACGAAAACTATCAATTTCGTTTAAACAACAACAATTTTAATGTAAAAACAGTATATAATTACTGATACTTTTCGTCAGCCAAAAGTCGATTTTATTACTTTTCGTCAGCCAAAACTCGATTTTATTACTTTTCGTCGGCCAAAAGTCAAATGTTCTACTTTTCGTACAGAATTTTTTTATTGATAGCTTTCGCCAGAAATTTTAAATATGTTAGTTTTCGTATGGTACCACGTATGGTACACGACCGAAATATTATTAAAATTTAAACTTTGAAAAGTTTAAAAGATTTTTAAACTTTTAAGGTTTAGGCTTTATTCCAAATTAAAATTTATTTTAAGACTTTCAAAAGTTTAAAATTTAAAACTTTTTTTGGTTTAAATTAAAAAAAAAATCTTTGCTCCCAAATCCTCTTTATGCTTTTCCCTATTGTATCTCCTTTCCTATCATTTTTTCTCCTTTTCTTCCATATTGTTCTCCCCCCAACATCCACTTAATCCTTTTCCATATTGTGTCTTTTTCCTATCCTCTTCTTCTCCTTCCTTCCTTCTTAATTTTATCTGTTTCCATAATTATTTTGTGTTTGTTTCCAACAACGCCACACAGTTATTCATTCAAATTGTCTAATAACTATAAATGAGCTTTTTATATTGTTCATTTCTCGAAAAAGCAAGTTGGAATTTCAAATCAAAAATTAAAATTTTTTTGTTGAAACCAAATTTTACGACCAATGAAAGTTTAAAATTTAAACCTTAAAAGTTTAAATGAGAAAACGTGTAAAATTTAAACCAAAAAAGTATGAAATTTATTCCAAAAAATACTTAGAAATATTTGAACTTTTGTAAGGGCCGATTTCATAATGAAATTCTTAAAGCTCCTTTTGTTAAAGGAGCCTTTTAGTTAAAGAGCCATTTAAATGTTCTTTAAAGTGGGAGTGATTTCATTATGATGTATTGTGGAACGATCCTCCGTCATCCCTTGTCAAGTTTGGTTTGGAGACAAACCGGTTTCGGCTAATATGCGCCATCTTCAGTGTCTTTTTTCGTTCGCGCATATTAGCCGAAACCGGTTTGTCTCCAAACCAAACTTGACAAGGGATGACGGAGGATCGTTCCACAATACATCATATTCCTACCCTGTCGGAAAAACAAGCAACCAAAAAGTATTTGATTTCATTATCATATAAAATTAAAAGGCTCCTTTAACGTCAAATGATTTTCATAAATTTAAAAATATTGAAATTTGACATTTGGTTTATTTCTGGAAATATGTAAATAAATTTTTTGATTGTGGCTTTATTTTATTTTTTTGAAAAAAATAAAAAGAACAAAGAAGCATAATTTGGAAACCCAGTGCAGAAAAAATAGGAAGCGGTCATCCAACCTCACAAAAGAGGAAGAGAAACTTTTAATTTGATTATGAAATCGACCCTAAGTCTGAATTTTAAACCAAAAAGGAATAAGAAACTTTTAAACTTTCGAAGGTTCAAAATTTAACCCAAAAAAAGTTTTAAATTTCTTTCAAACCAAATCACAGTTTAAAAATATTCCAATATTTATAACAGTGCATAACTTAATTATTTTTTATCGTCTTAATTTTCTCGATTTTTTTCAATATATTCAGTTTCATATGGTGCGAATAATGACGTCAAACCAAATATGCAAACCGAATTTAATCAAAGTCAATGACGGAACGCAAGTAGACTTTCAGATAAAGAAAATTAGGTAAATGGCTAATCGAAAAAATTTGCAAAAGTCAGCCCTTAAATTTGAAGCTTATGGTTGGTTATGGGGTTAAGGGACGAATTTTGGTTTTGTTTTATCACGCCAAATTCCGCGCAAATAGTTTTTTTATTGTAACTTTGTAATCTTACATCCGATTTTTAAAATTGATATGTCATTATTTTAGTCTTCTGATGCTCTATAATTCCCTCTAATGTTCTCTTGAGCTGTAAAGTAGAAAAAAATAAAAATACAAATAATTGATTTTAACCCCCAACCGGCCTTCACTAAAAAAGGTGTAACTTTTTTTTGGTACGGAGTTACCAAAATTTCTTTTCTGCAAAATGAAGCCTGATATTAAGCGCATAGACTGCTGATTGGTGTTTTTTCCTAAACATATGAGAACGTGGAAAAACCGGGAAAAATCGCGATTACTTTCAAAAAATGAACTTTTGAGTTATGCCACTTTTGAAATTTCAAAAACTGACCACTAGATCTTGTTGCTAAATAAGTTTCCTAAATAATGCCGAAAAAATCAATAGAATCGAAGCATTGGTTACAGAATTATTAAAAAAAATTAAAAACCGTTAAGAAAACTTTGACCGCGAATAACTCGCTGAAAAATCAAAACTAGCAAAAACGCTTTCGCGATCATATTACAATGTTTTTTAGCTTTCAAAATTGGTCCATAAACCATACAATATCAAAAAATCGATTTTAGGTGGCCCACTTGAGAAAACTTGACTCTATGCTTCATACATAGGCTTGCCCAGCCTTTTTATGCTAGCGCCGCCACTGGTATTTACATATGTATGTATGTACATATTCAAGAATTCGGAGCATTCACCTTACTTATGGCATTTTATTTTAGGGTTTCGGGTTACTAATTATACATACATACGTATATGCCTTTACTATTTTAGTTCGCCTTGATTGACAGGCGGTACGGAGGCATAAATAAAACCAATGTACTAAGGAAATAACGAAAAACCTTAAATGGGTTCATACATATGTATATGTAAATACATATATGGTAAACAGCAGAGATTGGAACGTTTTTATCTTGTGCTTCACATGGGAAAAAATTAATGGGAACTGCCAAAAATATGACACAGACATATTGAACATCACTTTTAATTAAATATAGTATGTACATATATGTAAGTATTTCCATGAATAATATATGTACATAAATATCTCAAAAGAAAGCAGTGGTTTTGATAAACACATACCTATTTTTAAAAATTCGTCTATGATATTTAATTGAATCATCTTCTGTAAATACTGACAAAAATTACTAAGAGATATTTCAATTATAACACAGCTCTACAAAAAATGAACAAATTTTGTTGCCCTGGGTATTTTTGCAAATTCTTATGCCTTGCGGTACCCAATCAAATCATATCTTTTCAACGACACCAACATCAAGTTGATAGGACAAACAGAAAAAAAGTTATGGACAAATATATGCCCCAACCTATGGAAAAGGGGTTTTCGACCCCTATTTTAAAAACTAGAGGACTTCCAGGAATTTCTTGAGTGCAGTCTTTATTTGGGTACCTAAAGGCATAAGAATTTGCAAAAATACCCAGGGCAACGAATTTTTTTTTTTTTTCATTTTTTGTAGAGCTGTTTAATAAATATCTAAGTAAAAAAGCAAAAAGAAATTAATTAAGTTCTATTAAAGCGATTGAGATATTTTTTATTTATCTTCTAATGATAAGATTTTGCAATTAAAATATATCTTCACCCAAATTTTAAATTTGTTACCCATGAGCAGCCAGTTTTGCCTATGATAGCAATTTTTATTTGATATCTCCAGAAATTTAAGGCTATGGAAAAAGAACAGAATAGAAAGAGAAAATATCCCCTAACAAAAAGCCAATATGTGTCTATTATTTATTGTTCATTTCGCCAAGTTCAACCGAAATGAGTTAATTTACTATATTGAGATTTTTCAAAGGCTACATACATGTTTAATAATTATAATTAGCTTTCTTTTGTTAAATTACTTTTTTGTTTATCTAAGTGAAGACTTGTGAAGAATTTCAACAACAAATATACATATATACATAACTACAATATGCGTACATATAAACATACTTAGAAGTCTATGTATATGTAAATATATTTAGCTATGCATATTAGCTATGCATAATAACAGACTGTAACTAAAAAATCGATTAAAACTTTGTATTAAGCCTTCTTGCCTCACATCAACTTTATGCAATGCACCATGAAATATATAAAAAAAAAATTCTGTACCTCCTCTACTGTGGCTTTTTGATCCAAAGCGTCATGACTTTGTAGGCAGACGCCGAAGTAGGTAGTTATTATCTAATAACTTTAGTCTGCGCTTACTTTCTAATTATAATCAAAAACTTATTTCTAATTTCATAATTACTTTCATCTGGCAGCTGTAGCCAATACACTCTATACACACTCAGCTCACATACACGACAGCTCGTCCGCAGCAGTGGAATAAAAGTTTAACAAACTTGTCACCCGGAACTTTCTCATTCATTCGTGGCAAACTAAATATATTTAAGTGAGTGACGTTAGCTGGCCGCTGTGTCAACTTTAGAAGTTTAGGGAGAGACTTAGATAAGGGCATTTGCGTACATACATAAATAGATACACCTAGATACATACATATTTCCTTTAAGCAAAAGTTGTGTGTTGAAATTAGACGGAATGGAATGATAACCAAAAGATAATAGAATATATTATGAGCCAATTTCATGCATATTTTTATAAATTAAAAACAAAAATTGGCTAAAGAAAATTAAAAAAACAAGTAAAAATGTATCTTAATTTAATTTTTGATTAATGGCGTTTTCTTTTCTACGAAAAAATGTTGCCCTCCTATATCCCAATTATCGAATTACGTATCCTGACTTTCTATAAAATGGCTGAATTTGTAGATAAGGGTGCCCTCTTACTTAGTTAGGGGTCAATATTTGGTGAAAGGATCAGACAAACTTACAAAAGGGCTAAAAAATCAAACAGGGCAACATTATTTCGAGAAAAGAAAACGCCATAAGTATAGCTTTCGCCCTGCTACACTCAAAAAAAATTCTATCCATTAAAGACATAATTTTCCTTATTTTGACTACGCGTCCCAATACACAATTTTCTTTGTTTTGAGTAAATTTTCTCAAAAATAAAAAAAAACATTCAAACAAATTCGTTACCATGGGGATTTGTATGGGAATTCAATTTCTAAAAATTAAAGAAATCAAGTCTTCAAAACAAGGGAATGTTGGGAATGGAATGGCGCTTAAAGAATTTTTCATTATTTTCATGTATGATTTTTTTTTTTAAACAAGTATATGAAACCATGGCAACGCATGTAAACAACAATATTTTATAATACTTTTAACATATTTTAGAGAAAATTTACTCAAAACAAAGAAATTAGTGTTCAAAATTGGTAAACAATTTCTTTGACCCCTCCATATATTTTTTTTCTCTCAATGTAGGTTATGCAATTTAAGGTTAGGTTAGATTAGACTGGCTGGCCATTAGTGGCCTCACAAATACTGTGTGAGTCCGTTGTATTACCCGAAAATTAAAAATTAAATTGAATTAAAAGCCCGGACACAAACACCTAGAACAACGCCGTCCCTTTGGCAAATACCAAGAATTTCCTTAACGCTATCTTGGATACAGATTCGAGATCACTTAATACAACTTTCCACAGTAGCCGAAGTCTTAGCCTGGAAAACGCAGTAGAGGAGCAGAGAACATGATCCACAGTTTCCACCTGCAATCCGCATCCCCTACATTCACTTTCATCAACTAGTCCCATTTTGAATGCATTTTCTGTTAAAAGACTGTGAGAATCCCAATTATAAATGTGAATTCTTCCCTTTTCAGGGATAGCAACCATTTTTTTGTAACTTCGGATCGTACGATTTACATATAATTTTGTACACCCTATAGCCCTCCAATTGTTTTCACGCCTTATCAGCCTGGTCCATCATACATATATGTATAGCACCTATGCTTAATTTCACTGAGTGGCATCGGTTCGTCCATGGAGTGTTCTGCTCCGAGACCTGCACCCTTCTTTGCCAGCTCATCAGCTTACTCATTAGCGTCTATCCCAATGTAAAAGAGAGCATGTTTTGTTCGAGGTTTTGAACCCAGCGGCGAACATTGCCTACCACAATACTTCTCCCCAATGATGTATGCTACACATAATGAACAATGCCAACTAACATACAATGTGTATGAAAAAGTAAGTAGGATTCACAAAAATTTCATTTTTCTGTTCTTCTTGAAATTTAATTCTTGTTGTGTTGCTATGTATGTACATATGTATAATAAATTCGGAAATTCCCTTGAAACAAAATAACAATCACATTGAAGAATTTTTTTTGTTACAAATTCTTTTCTAAATTAAGCGCTGATAGAATGGAATGGTTTAAAATTGTATAAAACAGATTTGGGTGCTAAAAAAAACGCACCACTTCTTCATGGACATTCTCCCTATGTAGATATATTGGATTATTGGCGGATTTCGGTGTTTTCTTTTGGTGTTTTATGTGGTTTTTTCTTGAGTCTCCTAATTATGCACGTTTCCTTACATACATACCAGTAGCAGTCCTAGCATAAATTGGCTGGGCAAGCCTATGTGTGAAGCCGTAATTAGCCATTTGTGAAAATTTCTTTGCTGTGTTTTCTGAAAGTAATTGCATATGTACATACATATGATTAGTGGGGGTACATACATATGATTAGTGGTGGTTTTTGAATTCGAAATGTCTATTTACAGCTTACAATGTTAACGGAATTGTGTACAATCCGCCTACATTCACCTTACAAGGTAAGCTAAGGAAGATTCGAAGTGCCTACCTACAGCTTACAATGTAAGCGGAATTTTAATTCAGTCCGCCTACATCCACCTTACAACGTTGGCGAAGTAGGATACGAACTGCCTACATACAGTTTGCAATGTATGCTAGTTAGTGATATGTCCATTGGATGAACACTTTACTACCCTGATTACTTTGTATGTAACGTGTAGGCGTTCACTCTACTTTTGCGGCCATGTATATGAAAATGTATAACAGATCTGTATATGAGTTGGTGTGCATTATAGCCTTACATGTGTGCATGACTTAATCGATTGTGTAAGCAACATTTTCTTCGCTGGGAACAGTCCGAAAAAAAATAAATACTTATATAAAAACTATTTGAGCTCTCTTCATATTTTTAATTCGGTAGCTGCTCTGAAAGTCTTTTCTTTTCTTCTATTCGCACTAAACAGCCAATTCAATCACTACACAGCCTTGTATTGCTCTTAAGTAATAATTAAATTTGGTTTCCTTTAGATTACTTCGTTATTTATTTTCCATTTCGATTATTTTTATATTTAAATTACCACATCTGAATATCCTTTTGTATTAAATATAAGATTTCCTGCTTAAAAAATAAACAAAAACTAATTTCTTATTTTCTTTAACTTCTTCTTCTTACAGGTAAATTACTCGCATGCAGATATTCATTACATTCAATGCTATTCATCCCTCAACTTTGCACTCTAAGCACCACATACGAGCACTTCAAGGGATCTCAATTATATTTAGGTACTTATTTATTAAGAATCACATGAGATTACATTTCCTGTCGAGCTTGAACAAAAGTAAAATCAAATCAACGGAGACAAAAGCGTATTTTTTTTTCGTGGTATTTTTGTCTTCATCAACTACCTACCAATTTTTTACTTGAAGCTTGCAAAAATTTGAATTTCCCATGAAGCACAGCATTGGAACTTTTCTATAGAAAGTAAGTCCTTTTGTTGAGAAGACATGCATTGATATGTGTATGCAGCATATCTTTATTATCTACTTCTTTATACAAATAGCAAAGCGAACTCATAAAATATGAACTTAATCAGCAAATCTTATTGCGGAACATCAGCAAATGGCAAATATATAGAGCGAACAAATAAAAAAATGGAAAAGGACGTTAAGTTTAACGTGCGAGTGGACATCCTTAACTAAGAACGTAATAAATGCGTGTAGTAAAGGCACAAAAGCATACAAAAAAAGCTAAACTAGAGACTGGCGAGACAGTGGAAAAAAAAAATATTTAAGCGCAAATATTCTTTTCTTACTTTTTCTTTGTTTGTTTTTTTTTTGTCTGCTTTTCTGGTTAAACGCAACCCGTATTTGTCGCTCTGAAGCACTAAAGGAAATAAGCAGAAAAGTTTTCAAATCATACAAAAGCATTATGAACTTAAGTATAAATGGAGCTTTGGTATGTCAGTCAACTTTTTGAAGCATCCTGTTGAGGTTAAATATGGAAAGTATGAAAAATACTGAGAGGACAATTCAAGCTATAGAGCTTGAGTGCCTGTGTGTGTGTTCCGCGATGGGTTCTTAAAGGAGTGTTTAAGAAATTGCATTCGCTTTAATGCTAAATCAAATTTTATAAAGAATAAAAAATTAAAATAAAAAATCTTTTAAATTTTGCAAATAAAAAAAAACTATTCATACATTTCAACTCCCCACAAATAAGCACTTCAGTTATTCCATATTGTTTAAATGCGGTTATGAATACGGGCAACGTCTGTTACGTTTATGCATGCGTAGGTGAATGTGGGTTGTTTGACAGGATATGAATTTTTCGCATGGCCATATACATATATGGTTCAAAATTAATGGAGTGGAAATTTTAAAGCCATAAAAGACAGACCAGCATGTTTGCCAAGGAGGTTATACATACATACATATGAGTAGTCCCCTTTCAAGCAGGGATATGTGAATTTTTTATAGTGAGCCACAAATTAGAAAAAAAACAGGTAGAGAATTTGGAATGTGCATATATATCAGAGTATATTCATATTTAAGATGCTATTTTTTTAAGAATACGGAAGGAGTTTTCCATAAATTTTCAACATTTAAATAGGTACTGGTACACAATTAATCAAAACTCAAAATCGAAAAATGTCACATAGCCTTATTTGAAACTGGACTATTCATATACACTCGTATTCATCCGCATAGCTGTACAAATCTTCTAAGGGTATGTTCATATTCGATTTATAAGACTTAAGAGTCACAAATCCACTAAGAGTTTCTGCTTCTGTAACTGGATTTTCTTTCACTCTCGCGGGTACTGCAACAAATACTTAATAACTACAAAAAGCTTTTAGAGTCGAGAAGTCGAGATCTTTTTTACTTGCTTTTGTAACATAGCGTTACAATAATACAGCCGCCACTGTAACATTCGACAGCTTGTGTCCAAAAGCCCTCTAGGAAAATAGCGCTAATACACCACCAACAACCAATAGCATTTCATTGCCTACCAACTGCAAACAAGCACATAATTCTCAACCGTTCTATCACTGCTGTCATATAAAAGGGCCAAAGCAAGAATCCGATACCAGCCGCTGCCAACCATCCCTTACGTGCAGTGATGCCACATCTTTTTCCTCCAAAATCCCTACAAATGAGGTAAAACTCCCAAGATTACCCTACGCGTTAAAAAAAAAGTACCTACAAAAATCCCTACATTTTTTTCCTTGCGGAAATATTGAAAACCGCATATAATTTATTGAAATTTTTTAATAGGACAATGCATATACATAAATAGTCAAAAATAGGTATTTTTTCAGATACTTTTATTAGCTTTACAAAACTTTAACGAGGTTTTTATACATATACGTATGTGTATAGATATCTACATTTAAATTTTAATTCAATGTTACACAAAAATGTATATAAAAAGAGAAATAAATCGTAAGAGCACATGCTCATTTATAAAAAAAAGTAAAAAAAAAAGTTAATTCTTGAATATAAAGACAAAATTATTACTTACTTAAATTTACACACAGCTTTTATAAATCAGTTCAATTTAAAAAGCTGTCAACACAATGTATAATAGAGATGTATTTATACATACATATAGTGTACCATATTTATCGATATGTAATGCCAATGATATACAGAGTTGGCAAAAATTTTGTTGGTCAACACAGGGCGCATGCTGGCAAAAATTTTGTTGGTTAACACAAGGCGCATGTTGGGAAACATTTTGTTAGTCAACACAGGGCACATTTTGCGCCTTGAATGTTTTCCGTGTAAAAAAAACCCTACATTTCCATGTAAAAAAAACCCTACATGAAAAGGCGGAACTTTTACCCTACAGGCACATTTTTTAACCAAAAAGACCTACAAGTAGGGATAAAACCCTACGTGTGGCAACACTGCTTACATGTCTATAAGCCTCTCCTTCTCTCGTCTCAACATATCACTCTCTCGTTACGGAAAGCTGCTAGGGATGGCAAAAAAAATTAAACAACCGATTAACCACTTTTTAGGTTAATCGAAAGCTTTCAATTATTAATCGCGAATAATTGTGGGGAACTAACCGATTATAACCGTTTTTCGATTACAATTATTGCTTAAAAAATATATATATAATAAACGAAAAAAAATCGTCATTTATAAGGAAAAAACGTCTATTCGGGAACTGGAGGGAACATTTATTGTGGTTTTTTGGATATACTCACAAAACCGTAGGTAACCGAATTCGGACTCGGATGAAAAGGCGGAAATTCTCCACTTCGATTATTTCCTTTCGATTATTTTCGACTTGAGAGGAAAAAGGTTAATCGAAAAAATAATCAAAAGGGAAAACCCGATACATTTTAACCGTTAACCGAAAGAAATTAACCGATTATAATCGTTTTTCCGGTTATTGTTGCCATTCCTAAAAGCTGCTGTCCTCTAACAAACTTAGGTCATGCGTGCATGTGTGCTTTCGACCTTAAACTTAATTATAGTGTTCTTATTCAGTGGGGGTTAGTGGGACCTCCACCTCTACTCAACCTAGGACAGACTGAACGCTGCCTCAGCCTTCGACAAAACCCAGCTCATACTTTCATTAAATAAAAAAAATGTTTTTGAAGAAAAAGTTTGTTGATTTATAAGACCATTACCATGGACATGGAAACAAGACGAATATGTGCCCCGCATAACCGAACCATTAAATTCGATTTGTTTAGATATCAAGCAACGGCTTTAAATATTTTTTTTAGAAAAAAAAAAATTGTATTATCAAAAAGCCAATCGCCCATCCATCTTCATTTCCCCCTTCCACATTGGCAATAAAATCAATTGTTGCAATTACCATGATCGCAATCAAATATTCTGAGTACGTTTCTGTTTCAACCGTTCTTTATGGCTTATGCGCGATGTGGCCCCAATGCCGTACAGTTCGATTAGCTTCCTTTATTGCTTTTTAATGCGAACTTCTTCTTTTGGGGTTGTGCTTCATTGAAGATTTACTTCTAAAGAAAAAGGTTTGCCTTACAATGTAGTAAAACACTTTCAAGCAATTTGAATGGCTTACTACGCAAAAAACAAACAAAGAAGGTCAGAGATTTCTAAGTATTTTGGTGGTGAGCTTTGGTAAAAATAAATAAATATAATTGTAATTTGAGCAGAAGCTTTGCTTTCTAAAAACAATTCAATTGAAGCATTTGCTTTCAAATAAAAATGTATAACTACTACTTCTTTCAGTGATTATTTCAGAGGGAGTCAGTCAGTCAATTTATATCCGAATTGGGGTGAGGATAAAATAAAAAATAAATAAATCGTAAGGCTTAAAATTCAATGTTACTACAAACATATTTATGGACACTTGAAAGGCAGTTGCTCTTGTAATACTTTAGAAAAATACATAAAAATACGTGTTACAAAATGTTGAAGATTAAAAACTTGTATAAATGAGAATTTTGGTTGCGTTTGGAAATGTGACCAAAAAACAAGAAGGCAATGTTAAAAGAAAAAGGCAAGCGAAAAGAAAATTTCATGCTTTTCTTGTGAATTTTATATGAGCTATTGGCCAGTTTTTAATTAAGGAAAATTGAAAAATTTTTTTTTTTGTAGAAGTTATGGATCCATTTCGGAGACCACCACATCCCTTTATCAGACTTCTTCAGGCGGCCTCAACCGAGGATCGAACTTAAGTCTTTTAGATTGGTAATCCAATGACAATCCCACTGAGCTACCACCGCCGTCAGCTTTGTTTCGCTTAACCTTTAACTTGCGACGTGGTGGTAATTTTTACACCGACTTACAGTTTCCTTAAATATCTCTTTTAACTTACCGTCCAGCAAGTTTACTCTTTTAGTATCTTCCCATCTGGTTGTAATTATTGACCCGTTTTGTTTTTATGGAGGAAGGTGTAACATTTGACGAGAAATGATGATGGTGGTGTAAAAATTACCCCACGTCTTGGGTAACGTTAGTTTTTCTACGAATGCAATTTTTTGAAATTTACCACTTTTCGCTTCTCTGCAGCATTTTGATGCTTTTAGAATCTACTCATGTCATCATAATTGTCGATCAGTATAGTTTCTATAGTATAAGGTCTCAAATAACGGATAAATTATGATATCGGTGTAAAAATTACCACACCTCGACATTAACGTAACTTTTTCTTCAAAAATAATTTATTTCCATTTAAAACTTCTTCCACTGGCCATTTGACTAACATGGCTTATTAATTTTACCACTTCTTCAAATGATTATTGGAAGAAAAATTAAAATATTCGTTTCGTGGTTCATTTTATACGCTCACGTTATTATGAAAAAAAAAATTCAAAAAGACTGGCCAGCATTTTCTACAAAAAAATTTTTTTAAATAAAATTCCTATTATATATCTTCGCTATAGAAGAAAAAAGACGCAAAATGTTTTGTTGAGGAAGAAATACGCAAACTTTTTTTCTTTCAAAGAAAGACGCATTAAAAATATTTTTCGAAAGAAAGACTCTTTATTTTTTTTGATAACGAAGAAAGACGCTTTATTTTTTTTTGCTATAAAGAAAGACGCATTTAAATATTTTTTAGGAAAGAAAGACGTATTCGATTTTTTATTTTTCTTTGTCAATATTAATGCTAATGCGTCTTTCTTCGCAGTTAATAATGCTAATGCGTCTTCCTTCGTCGAAATATTTTTTAATGCGTCTATCTTCGTCGACATGCTTTGTAAAGCATCTTTCTTCCCCGACATGTTTTTAATGCGCCATTTTTCGTCGACAAATTACTGACATGCGTCTTTCTTCTTCCGGAGCGACGATATTTAAAAATATATATTTTTTTATGAAAAACCGTCTCTGAATGCAAAAATTATTATAAAAAAATTTATTTTTTATTGAGAGTTTTAAGTAAAATGCGTAGAAAAAAATTTACCACCACGTCGTAAATTATGTCACAAAATTTCACCTCGTCACTTAAAGGTTAATTTTCAGTTGGCACAAACACACAAAAGGCGTTACTCAATTGTTTGCTTTTAGCATAAAAAACATTGATTATGAATATTTTATCTCACCTTCATGGCACATGTCCAATTTGCAGTTTCAGCAGCACTCACAAAAAATACTTCTTTTGATCTGATGGAGAATTCCCTTAAGTTTAATGTAACTAAAGTTTGTGCGCGCTCAAGCTCACTCAGCGCAGATCATTTAGGCAGTTGCTTCTCATTCTTCTTTTTCACTTTTCCCATTTAAGAAAAGTTTTAGCCCAAAGGAATGATGCCGTTGTCGCGCCAATGCCTGTCGACCTTAATGCAAGTTGAAAAGGAAAAGCACAAAGTTTAAATAGTTTTCGTGGCAAACTCACAAGCCGATGTGATACAATTCCAGCAGCAGCCATTCCACAGTGCAGGCTGTGCACGGTCGAAAAAAAAAATACTTTGACACGTGCTAATAATCAATATGCGACTAGTTTCGCAAAATCCACGTTAAAGCCATTTTGTCGCGTTGGCATTCAGGCACTTAAAAGCTCTTTGCCACTTTGCCTCGAACTTTTTTTTATTTTCCGCGCAGTTACTTTCACTGCTTTGATACAGGAAAAAGAAGGAGAAGGAGAAGGAGAGCATAATAGTTTGTTATTTCAGCGCAGCTAATGGAAGTTGGCAATTCTGTGAGATATATGTTTCCAGCCATTATTTTCATGCACTACTATTTGCCTTAATTGTGCCATATGCAGGACAAAGTCTGGTGAATGTCACTTATTTAACTCAATGGTTGCTGGTTCCTTTTTTTTTGTTTGATGTCCAAGAGAAAAGCACGTCGCACACTGGCGATTTCGCGGGAAAAAGTCAAATTGCCAACATACTCTTCATGCAATATGCAGTGATATTTTGGCATTTTAGACTAAATGGTACAACCAAATCAAAAAGAATTACTCCGATCTGACTGCTAGTTTCTTTTATTGCCGTCTCAAACTCAGTACTTGTATGTTTTACCGAACCAACTTAATTTAAACCTAAGAATTTCAATACGAATAATCTTTTATTATGTGACTAGCGTTTTCGTTTTTATTTTTTATTTAAAGTAGGATATTTCAGTCTACTAAAATTGAAAAAATAAACTCTGCAGAGACTTAAGTTTTTTTTTTTTTTTGTTTATTTTTATGAACATATAACAAAAATCCCTTTTTTCTCCAAACATTTGGACCTGCAATTTTAGCTCCACTTTCCTCCAGTTGGAAATCATTACTAATACATTTTCTCATATCTGTTTTTACATTTTTAATCAATTTCAAGTGCCCCCAGGTGGCCCCTCTCAATTTATTGTATTATACAGTACAACAGTTTTCAGCTAATTGATTCGCGACTCAATTCTGATAAGGCTCTTTTGTTTAACATAACTCAAGAACCACTAGTCGGATTTTGTTGAAACAAATTTAGAAAAATCAGGAATTACAAGTACTTTCATCGGTTTATATAACGTTTCGCAATATAGGCAACAGTTTCGCAGTTATAAATAAATGTATGGAGAAAAAAAAATATTTTTTGCCTAAAAATAAATTTTTTTTTTTTAATTCATAAAAAATCGAAAACGGTAAAAAAGTTCAAAGTCCTATTATTTTCACGTAAAGTCGCATAACCTATGAACAAAATGATACATAAATCATGAAAATCGATGAACGCGTTTCGCTTTTATTCACAATTAAGTACAGGTATGAATTTAAAATTATTTTTATTTTTTACTATAGGTCCAAGGGAGGTACCCCTAGGGAGTGGCCGATTTCAATTATTTTTTGTACCGTCAATGCCCTTTATGAGGGTAACTGATATGCAAAGTTTCGTAAAGATATCTTAATTTTTTGAGCTGAAATTAAAATTTGTATTTCAATTTTTTTTTTTTTAATTTTTTACTATAGGTCCAAGGGAGGTACCCCTAGGAGTTGACGGATTTCAACCATTTTTGGAGATTTTCTTAACTAGCTCATATATAACCTGTGTGCAAAATTTCAAAGCCCTACGACAACTCCTTCTATTTTTTCCGCTGAATGTATGGAAGCTGCCCCACTGTGCGTCGTTTAGGTGTTTTTAGAGTTTTTTTTTGCCTAAATCTTGTTCAAATTAAATCTTCATTTCAAATCATTGTTTTTTTTTAATATTGTATTTGGACCTTAAAAGCAAGTTCTTCCAAAATTGTGTGTTTATTCTTTCTGTCGATTTTAATCTAATTCAATTGATATATTCACTTTTTTTGTATAATATTGGCTTCAAATTTTATTTAACAAAAAACGCTGGCAACCCTGTCATCAAATATAAGAAATATGTATAGCAGACGCCAAATATAAGACTGATTGCTCTAAAACAAATCTTTAAACTTCTAAAGCCCTATCACAATCACTTACAACAATTCAAAGGCATTTACATACATAATATTATTCTCCCCATTTCGCAACGCTTACTGATTTCGATTAGAAGCGTAATTTCAATTGTTACTGCGCAAATTTAATGACGCGTAATAAAGAGAATAAATGAATAAGTTAATAAGAGGAAAAAGCAGATAACACTGGATCACAAAATGAAATTTTTTGTCTGTACTTTGGACGTGACTATCCTATCTATATGTAAAATCGGTCGCTGATTCCGAAAATCGGGTTCATTTTTAATTCTATGGGAAGGTTTTTGAGATATCGGCAATTTACCGTTATTTGGCCAATGGGTACACTTAATCCAGTATAACTCTTTAACACAGTGAGTTATATTCCTTAGGGTGACACCAAACGAAAGAAAATTAAATTTCCTTTTCATGGCTCCTATAACATTTTTCTCTAACTCTTATAGTTTCTGAAATATTGACGATTAAATTTTAATTTATATAATATATATATATATAATATGCATAGAATGTACGCGTGCAGAGGCATTGCGCGACCTGGCTGTATTTACTTGATCGCCTATAACTTTTCCATTTTACAATGGATTTTCATCGTTGATAGCTTATTTTTTTGGTAATAGAATAGAGCTTCATGAAAAGGAGTAAAACCGAAGGTAAAAGTATTGGTTTTAAAGATATTTCCTGACAAAGTCAATTTTTTCTTCAAAAAATCGTAAAAAATCGAAAAAATTAAAATTGAATCGTCAATATTTCAGAAACTATAAGAGTTAGAGAAAAATGTTATAGGAGCCGTGAAAAGGAAATTTAATTTTCTTTCGTTTTGTGTCACCCTAACTCACTGTGTTAAAGAGATATACAGGATTAAGTGGACACATTGGCCAAATAACGGTAAATTGCCGATATCTCAAAAACCTTCCCATAGAATTAAAAATGAACCCGATTTTCGGAATCAGCGACCGATTTTACATATAGAAAGGATGGTTGCGTTCAGAGTATTTTTTGGCTGTAGAGCAGTGTAATTAGATAATATAAAATTCAAATTGATGGGATATTTTTTCATCCCACTTTTTAGTGTCTTTAAGTTTGCTATTTTTGAAACTAGCTTTACTGTCTTTAAAATTTGATGAAGATGACGATAAGATCATGAAAAGATGATGATGATGGTGTCACAGCTGATAACAATTTGGCTGCTTCGTCACTTGATGGTGTTGAGCATAATTTTCAATCTCTTGTCGTCATGCCAAGTAGATTGTTTGCATGCACATAGGTTTGACTGTGATTAAGATTTCAAAGCTCAAGTGGATGGAAACACATTAAAAACGCAGCAAAAGCATTTTAATTTTGAAGTGCATGTTTATCATATGTTATTCGAGCAGCACATTGCTAGAAGGTTTTTCCATTTAAAAGAAAAATATGTTGCTAACCTAGCAAGTTATTCTACCGAAATCTTGAGAATATCTTGAAGACGTCCTGCATGCAACAATGAAATTATATACCATCCTATCCGAAACACGTTTTAGCTGCGTGTTAAACATACAGATCCTTTATACATACATATATGTATATGTATGTACTATATCAAAAATACGGAAATTAAAACTGCCCCAATTTTTTCTCCATGAACAAATTCTGGGAAATGCTAATTCGCCGTTGCCACTACAAGCTTTTTATTTATTTACGTACAAACTCATGTGTTACCATAGTCATAATACATACATCTATTCTTTTTATATTTGTTTTCATATATTTATTTCTTGAAAACTCTTTCAACACTCTGCTGTATTCGTTCTTTTTTAGCTGGACACCTCTGTGTTATACATATTTTCATCAAGCAAAGCTCGCTCGTCGATCAAAAACCACAAAAACCGTGTTTACGTTTAGCAATTTAGTCAGCAATTTCTTTCAGCTTTTTCATTTTCGAATACAGTAGAGTCTGGATATAGTGAACTATTTTTTGCACGGCCTGTGATTTTTGGACCACTTTCTCGTCGCTTGTCAATGCTAGTATGCCAGCAAATCAGTAGTGTTGGCTTCAGGTCATGCGATTACAAGAATTTCTTTTATTCCTGAAATTGTGGATTTGGCTACACCATACGTATTTGCCAAGGATGAAACACTAGTGCCTCTTTCGATTTCCCCAATAATTTCAGCTTTTTGCTTTAACGAAAGGAATTTCCTCGCAGGCATAATCTAATATTAATAATGGCGTTTTCTTTTCTACGAAAAAATGTTGCCCTCCTATATCCCAACTATCGAATTACATGTCCTGACTTTCTATAAAATGGCTGAATTTGTAGATAAGGGTGGCCTCTTACTTAGTTAGAAGACAATATTTGGTGAAAGGACCAGACAATCTTACAAAATAGCTAAGAAAATCAAACAGGGCAACATTATTTCGAGAAAAGAAAACGCCATAAGCTGTTTAGCACATTTAACATACTCATATCCACATAAAATTGATATGGATGTGTTCGTATGAGTGAGGAGCAGTGCATAGGCATATAATTTTTTCTATAAACTATTTAATTTGTTTATAATTAATAAATAAAATTTTTAGTTAAGAGAAATAGATATCGTAAACGTGGATACAAATATCGTAAACACATTTGAAGAGTCGCTTTAATTTAAAAGCGCTCTCTCTATTTTATATGCATTGGCCCAGTTTACGCTCAGATCTAAATCAACGCGGCCAAATATCTCCTATTGCTTTTCCATTAAAGCGAAAAATGAGAGAGAGGGCGGGAGAGCACACTGAGTAATTTTAATTTTGACCACGGCGTATCTAACAGGTAGACTCGGCGGCGAATTGAAAAACTTCTTTTTTTTTATTTACAAAGGTAGGTATCATGGCCAATAGGAATGGACGAGCCCCAAGCGAATTCAGATTTTAACCACGGCGAAATATCATTTTGACATTACACTCTACCAATTACAATAACAAAATACATAGGAATTTTTTGAATTCGCCACCGGGCCTACCCTCCTAGATCTGCCTTGATTTTGACCATGATTTCGCGTCGGGCCGTGATCAAAAGGGCAAATCAGTGTTGCGGTACAACTGGAATTTGGAAAGTGTTGCTTATCTCCGCGAAAAGGAATAATTTTTGTACCAATACAAAGTTGAAAAAATAAATTGCATGGTCGAATTTCGAGCACCGGCGATACTAGTAAAACTTAATTTATTAACGCACAAAAACTTTTAGAAACAGATAAAACAGGACACATTCACTCAGAAGCGGTCTGCATCCGACAGGAAACAAATAAACACTGGCATCAAATTAAATCAGATTTTCCAGGAATAAACATAAAATGAGCATTTTCGAGGAATATCCGATTTTATATACATATTTCTGGTTAATTTTTGTTTTTTGTTTGTCACTTTTGCTTACCGTTGCGTTTAAAATTTTGTTCACGATTTAGAGGCTTTCGATAGTTCACTATTTAGAGTACTCTATGTAAATATTTCGGTGTTCACTATATCGAGTTGTTCACTATAGTGGAGGTTCACTATATCCAGACTCGACTGTATACATACGTATAATATTTGGCTAACACAAAAAGCTGCAAACACACTAAAACAACGTTCTTCCGTCTAACTGCAAAACTAGCAACCACAACTGCGCCACAAAACGTTCACTTCCGTTAAATTGAATTTTTTTATAGATGTTAATACATGCACATGTACATACATATGTATGTATGCTTGCTATAAACTATAGCATTTTCACAAAATTCGTTATCACTTTTAGTCGTTTTCCGAACAGCTTTTGTTCTAAATATTCACGCGCCGTAAAATAAATTATCTTTTATTAGATTTATTTCCTATTTCGATGTTCGCTTTTATAGCTACCTGAAGCCTCTGGGATTGATCAAATTGTGATCTATATTTGCCCATTCGATATTTAAATCACTTAATCACTATTTTTTTTTTTTTTTTTTTTTTTTCTTTATTGATTGCGTATTTTAAATTAATATAGAAATTTTCTCAAAAATATACATTTTGTGTGAGAAGATAGCTTAATAGAGGTATTTTCCTTGCTTGCTACGCTGTCAACTGCGTTAATGATGAAAATATTACAATACATATGTGTTTTGTGGTAAAGATAATCTTACATTATTGCATATCATGTGTTTTTTTCAATTTGTGATGGTTTTCCAAAGGTGCGTATTTACATGTTCTCTCTTATGTTTTATAGCTCAAAATTATAATTTTGTAGTAGTAGAACTTTTACTTCTTTCTTGAATTCAATAATACTGGAGCATATCTTAACATTATTTGGCAGTTTATTAAACAATCTTATACCATAACTACGTATAGAATTTGTGCTTCTTTGAGTTCGGAAGTAACAACTTCTTATGTTTAGATTATTTCTAAATTCATATATTGAGTTTTCTGTGAAGTGCAAGTCAATGTTATGCTTTATTAAGTTGTTTATGATCTTGTAAACAGTTATCAATGTTTGTAGCATACTGTGTTTCCTAATATCTAACCTATATTCGTACAGACTAATGGTTGGTGTTAATTTTGGCAGATATAGAATATTCTTTATTATTTTATTTTGCAGTCTCTGTAATTCACTAATTTTATTGTCCGCACATCCGTTCCAGATAGGATTTAGATATGTTATTTGAGACATGAAGAATGCATCATATAACAGCCACAGTTGTTTTCTTGGAATACTGTTTCGATTTCGGTATATAGCAAAGTTTAAAGGTATTAATTTAAGTTTGATTTTATTTATATGTTCCTTCCAACTTAAGTTGGTATCAAACCATATGCCCAAATATTTAAGCTTATCCACTCTACCAATGATTGTGTTTTCAAAGACAAAACCAGGAAAATCGCTAATGCTCGGAATTGGCTTATAATTGTTGAAAATTATGAAATTAGTTTTTGCTAGATTAATTTTTAATAGGTTATCACCTAACCATTTTTTTATCAAGTATAAGTCATTCTTTATATTGTTGACCAATTCCTCTAATGTACTAGCGGAGTACATAAATGTTCCATCATCCGCATAGAACTGAGGAATACCCTTTATTTTGATTTTTATTATATTATTAATATATATTATAAATAATGTTGCTGCTAGTTTTGTTCCCTGCGGTACACCCGTTTTTATTTCCAAAGTCGAGCTTCTTATATTATTTATTTGTACAAATTGTTTCCTTTTAGTTAAAAACGTTTCAAAAATTTTTAGTTCATTGCCTTTCAAACCCAATTCAGCCAACTTCCGCACCATTATTTCTAAGTTTATTGAATCAAATGCCTTCGACAAATCAACAGCTAATAGTGCCACATACTTCTTTTTGTCAATGTTTTCATATATGAATTCTGTGCATGATAGGCATGCAGCCATCGTATTAGAGTTCTCCACAAAGCCAAACTGATTCTTGTCAATTATCTCATTTTGAAACAGAAATGTCTTAAGTCGTATAAGAAGGATGCTTTCAAATACTTTATCTATGGTGCTAACCTTAGTTATTGGTCGATAGTTTGAGCATAGTTCTTTGTTTCCCGCTTTATGCACGGGAACCACAGAACCTATTTTTAACTCATCAGGATATTGACCTGAGCGGAAACAATCATTGATAAATTTACAAATTGGGCCAGCAAGATCATTTTTATACCTTTTAAGAAATCGCACAGAGATTCCATCTGGGCCATTAGCGGACTTTGTATTCAAATTATCTATGGCATTTATAATTTCCAGATTATCACATTCACTTAAGGTGAATGGAAATCTTATATTATTTTCAGAATTATCTGTGTAGTTGACTACATCTGGTATTTCAATGACGGTGGTGAAGTATTCATTGAAGCAATTAGCAATATCAATGCTTTTTGTTATTATATTTCCCTTGTACATAATCTGACTGATATCAGTCACATTATCAATCTTCTTTCCATATATAATTTCCTTTATAATTGACCATGTTCTATTTCCAGAATGTATATTCTCTGTTATTTGCTTACCATAATATTGTTTTTTCAAATGGTTGACCATGTTTCGAATTTTTATTTTCAATGCGATATACCTAGTTTCAAAATAGATATTATTTTTATACTTTATTTTAATTTTATAGTATCTATGTTTATCTTTGATTAATTTCGCAAGTTCAGTGGTCATCCATGTATTTCTGTAATCATTTCTGGGTTTTTTAATATTTTTTGTGAACTTCTTTATCTCATTAGTTAATGAGACATAGAATTCACTAAAAGGCGCACTTCTTACAATGCCGTCGATTACCCTATTGTTTTCGAAGGCACCGTAGTCAAATACTTCGAACATGCTTTCAGTATGTTCTTTCCCAATTTTTTTATTCATATCTATTTCAAGATAGATTAATCTGTGATCTGATATCGGATTATCTTCGAGGGATAAATAGTAATTATTGTTCAACTTATCAGTTAAAACGTGATCTATTATGCTGCCAATTGTATTTCTTTTCCTAGTGTGACAGATAAATCCATTACTATAAATCGTGTTAAGGTAATTAAGTGTTTCATTACTATTATTAAGCAGGTTTAAGTTGAAATCACCAACTACAATAGAGCTTTTACATTGCAAGACTTCATTTTCAAGAAAACTAGTAAATGATCCGGTATCTGAAGCACAGTTCTTATAAACACAGGTTATGTTAATTCCAATATTGATTAGCTTAATTGTTAGAAAGCTACTATACTCATATTCTAATGACACTGTTTCAAGGACACTGTTTCGAAAAACTTAACGAATGTTGAATCTTTTCATATTTAACTTTTTAGATGTCATGTTGAGACTAAATTGGCGGCCATTTTAGCAGCATTTTGAAAGATTTGGATTTTTTACTAAAATTATTTTATTGTGCAAATTGCGCGGTAAATACATTCATTCATTTTTCGTGCCACTTTGTGTGTGCGATTTTAAATTTAATGGTCAGGGCTATCGGTTACCAAGCCTAAAGGCGCAATAAGCGCATCCTTTTTTAGTACACATAAATTTTACTGCATATGTACATACTATATGTATGTATTTTCATTGATTTTCTTATTTTATTCTTCTTCATGGTAATGCCGCATGCCACAAATAAATCAAAAGCCAAACGCTTGTCAACACACAAGAAAACACAGTCTGAATACTCGTGTACACAAAAGCATTCATACACACATACATACATAGGTGTGGGTGTAGCTACCCGATTTATAATAAAATGGTGCGATAACACCAGTAAAGTTTGAAAATAACAAAATAATACATATGTATATTTTTTTTTTTGTGTAAAAAAAAACGAAACCGCAAAGGAGCAAATGGAAAAAGCTGCCACTTTGCAAGTAAGTGTTTTGTGGCGTTTACTTATGTAGATAAAGGTACACATGTATGTACATATCTGTGGACATTTGGAAAAGCAACCTAGGTCTAAAATCACAATTTTACAGGAGAGCAAAAAACAGTTTTGGAAGTGCACAGAGTCTTTCCATCATATAATTTCATAGAAGTAAGGGCGTGGCATGATAAAACAATCTTCTGTTGTTCATTTTAAATTGAATTTTTATTTCTTGGCGTAACGGTTTTTATTTAAATGGATTTCAAATAAAATAAGTGCTTTTTCCAAATTGTTTTTTGAAAAAAACACCAACTTATCTCAATTTAGGTTCTTTTTTCAAATTGATTTTCATAAAAATTTTACAGAATTTTAGCCTCCTAATTGGAATTAAGTTGATTTGGCAAACTGAAATATTATAGAAAATCGACTTAAGTTGGTAGTTAGGTTGGTGTTTCAAAAGCGTTTTGAAAAAAAATATGCCACCTAAATTAAATTAGGTTCTTTTTTCAAGAGGAATAGTTGTAATTTTTCTTATCAGTCTATCTTATCTTAAGTTAAGTGGCTTAGGCAAATGCATATGTGAAAAATATGGACTTAAAATGATTTTCGATTCATCATATCTCCTGAACCCGACATGATATCATAACACCGATTAGACAGAAAGAAGCGTATTTTAAAATGTATCTTTATGATAAAAAAGAGCCGAAAATGCACTTAGGTCGACTTAGGTTGTTCTTCCAAATGTCCACAGATATGTATTTCCAAATATTTTGCTTGCCGCGCGAAAGGTCGAAAGGCTGTTGGTGGTGTGTGTGGGATTTTGCGATTCAAATGCTTGACAATAAAAAAAAAGTTGTCTTCAATACAAATAAAAATGAAATTTATTGTGATTTTCGTAAATAAACAATCAGCCAATATTTATCTCTTGTGAAATAAAAACTCAGCAGTATTTATACGAGTATGTGGGTGTAGGTACATTAGGCTGTCTCGCCTAATAGGGACGCAAGAATAAAGTTCGCTGTACGCCCCCACATATGATGTCTTTTTGGAAAACATTTCCGGAAAAGTTTTTTATTGTTGTTTTTGGACGCCGCTAGATGTCGCTAAAACATATTTTTCTCATATCTTCGGTATTTATAGTCCGATCTCTAAGTTTAATACACCAACGTCTTTGGCTTGAAAGGACGCCTTATACTATGGGATATTATTAACCCTATGGGGTCATTACTACCCAGTACTTAGTTTAAACCACCCTAGTGTACCTTTTTTATGTCTGCATGTTAAACGTAGTAAAAATCTTTAATCTTTTGCAAAATAGGTATTTCGATACCTTGAGCAGAACCCGAAATAAAATACGTTCAACATTCCGAGGAATATATGTTTTTCGCTTCCTTTGGTCTTTTATGTTCATTTTACAAAGATTTCTTCTGAGGAAACCCCAATTGAAATTTTATGGCGAATAATTTTTTAGAACATTTTAACCCTGGAGCACCACCAAAAAAGGGTTATTTTGACCCCTTTTTTACAAAATCAGGAAAAATAGTATTTTTAAGGTTGCTAGAGGGTTAAAATCTTCTAGAAAATTATTTGGCATAAAATTTTATTAGGGGTCTCCTTAGAAAATTTTTCTGTAAAATTAACCTAAAAGACCAAAGGAACCGAAAAACCAATATTCCTCGGAATGTTGAACGAGTTTAATTTCGGGTGCTGCTCAAGTGATCGAAATACTTATTTTGCAAAAGATTATTGATTTTTGACTTCGTTTAAAATGCAGACATAAAAAAGGTACATTAGGGTGGTATAAACTAAGTACTGGGTGGTAGTGTCCACAATGGCGCACATAGGGTTAATAATATTCCATAGTATAAGCCGCCCTTTCAAGCCAAAGACATTGGTGTATTAAACTTAGAGATCGGACTATAAATACCGAAGATATGAGAAAAATAAAATTTAGCGACATCTAGCGTCGTCCAAAATAAAAAATACAAAACTCTTCCGCAAATGTTTTCCAAAAAGACATTATATGCGGGGGCGTACGGCGAACTTTATTTTTTGCGATACGGTCTATGGTACATATGCATATGTACATATTTGTTCACGTTGAATATTGCAGAGCTGACTGGGTAAAAAAGGGTGCAAAATGTAACAAGTAAGTACCTGCGCATTATTTGTACAGCACAGCCTCAAGATGGGCGGGGCAATCTTGTTTGCGCCAAAGTTAATGGATATTTATTTTATGGAAAATTTCAGTTTAAGGGATGAGAATAAGGATTGTGCATGTGCGTCTTTGATTATGCTAATAGATTGTTATACAATAAAACAAAGTGTTGACTGATGAGGTCTAAGAAGAAGTCAAAAGGGGTAATAGTAATATTTGCATGCCTCTTGAAGCCTGAAAGAATTAGCTTAGCGATCAAAACAAAAAAAAATCTTCCACTTTTTGTTCTCATTTTTCAACAGAGAAAAACGTTCGGTGTCACTATACGAGTAGTACCCAGCAAACTTTAAAACTGGTGCAAATGAAATAACTGCTATGTTTTGTAATGAAACATGCAATATCTTTACAATGGCAATTCCGTCTACCTTTACTCTTCTCCTGTGTAGCCCACAGCAGCACTTAGTAAGAATTTAAAAGCTTCTAAGAAAGCTTCCTCCAGCTTATATAGGCCGAGAAACGATGAGTATAGTTTTGAGGAGTTTATCATATACCTACAATATCTACTTTGCCTGAGTAGTTGATCATATACCTGCAATATCTACTTTACCTGGCAGCTCGTCGAGATCAATTCTTGTTTTGGGTTGCTCATTTTGTGGAATGTACCTAGATATGTGATAACAGCAATCCCCTCTTCCATCTAAGGACTATAATACAGCTGATGTCGTATAATTGTTTCCATGTTGGATACCTACCTACCACAATTCGAAGCTTCGTTAGCACCAAAACCTAAGGGAAGGTTATGCAAAAAAAACGTATCCTGTCCCAAATTATACCCTTTTTATTTCGTTTTTAAGTTAAATTATAATAACCACAAAAAAATTATGCTCACATCCTGATGAATGCCGGTGTCTCTTTTCAATTCATAACTGAACGCGAAATTTTGTGTCAGCGGCTTCTTTTGTCAGTTCCTTTCTTACTTTCTTATCACCAAAATGAAATCACCTGAACTCGGTGCCTTTTATATTCATGTACATACATAAACTTTATAAAGGATTTTTTTATGAACTTCTTGTAATCATAGACACGATTCACAAACAAGCCACAAATACATTTTGTATGTATGTATGTTTGTATGTTGGACATTTTCACCAATGTTTTCCTACTTTAAAATGAATGCGAATGTACATAATATGTACCACATACATGTATATACGTGTATCCTGTCTGACTTTTTCAAACACTCCATCGTGTGTAAACAAATTTCTTGTAGGTACTCAAGCACAATCTGTATTTTTATCGCACAATCTTTTGCAACACACACATATGTACATATCTACATACCCTGCAGGGAAAATCTCTAGTTCCAAACTAGGTCGCTTCTAGTGCATTTTTCGCCACTTTTAGTGCGAGCTAAATCTCTTTTGCATGTTATCAACTGGCGAATTTAACATGGTCATGTCCTAGGCGGTGTCAATTGTCACTCTCTGCACTGCATTTTCGATAGTTCCGAACTAGTACTAAATTCTACAGTTTTCACTAGTTCGTTTATTGGCACAATTTCGATAGTTCTGAACTAGCTACAAGTACCTACTAATTCTACAGTTTTACATCTGTCGCTTAAGTGCAGCCTTTGACAAACTTCATGCAAGTGGCGCGGTGGCACACTGGCTAACGCGTGTGATAATCAATCTGGCGAGCGCGGGTTCAAGTCCTGTCGGTGTCGAGGCGGTAATAATTTTTTATTTTTTATTTTTTTTTTTAACTAATATTTTTCTTTATTTATTTATATAATAAAAATTTACAAAAATATTTAAAAAGTAGTAATATAAAAAAAAATTAAAATTAGCCTGAGGCATCGGAAAAGCATAATTAGGGGAACATTTCATTTCATACAAGTTAAGATGCAAATAGAAAACTCTTTATAAAAAACGCTTCACTAAACATCTGAGAATTGCGGAAATATACAAAGCCGACGGCAATTGAACGAACGAAAAATTTTCATAGAATTTTTGTCACTTCGAAATTGTATACAAATCAAAGTGTGTCTTATAATGGTCACTCAAATCACTCCCTCTGAACTGGTGAGCGTCTAACTACAATTGATCTAGTTAATTTTTGACACCTTTTCCGTAGTTATTGAGTTCCCTGCAGGGTATGTACTTATATAGTATGTATGTATAACCGCATCGCAATGTGCGCATATAATGCGTATGCATATGATTATTTCAATTGAAACTCAGATTTTGCTCTATACCTATTGTAAATAACCTCATATAAAGCAGCTGTTGAAATACTTACATTTCCATGTATGTATGTATGGATATATATCTACATATGTATGTACCTGTATGCAGATGTGCTGCACTAGTTACATATGTATATACCTTTCTAACTTGCTTAAATCCGCAACTGGGTATCCGCCAAGCGTATTTAGATTTATAGTGCAAATTTTATACATGCTCAAGGTCAGCATGAATGCGAAAGCTCTTCATATGCAATTGAAACTGAAATAAATGTATAATTCCTTTGCTTTCATTCAAAAAAAAAACATTCCCTCGCCTATTGAAATGCATTTTATCGCGATGAAAAGGTGATGTTATTCACTAAAGTTTAGTGACTAAACTATTCAATTTAGATTTGTGCTCCTCCAACGTTGCAACAGCTGTCGGGTAATTCTATATGTAGCATAGGTACATACATACATACATATATACATACATACTTATACATTTATTTGTTCATATTTTTGAATGGCTTTTTGAATAAAGAAAGAGCAAACTACTTCGCCGTAAGTATTTACGTATGAACGAGCCACCAGTACTCCTCTTAATACATATATTCTAGTAGGCAGTGTGTGTCTAAGAGGTATGAAATTGAACTTATGTAAGTATGCATAATACCTGAGGTTTCAATAAGAAATGTTGTTCTGTTCACTTATAAAGTAAATGCAAATAATACGTATGCAACGCAATAATGCTCTGATTTTGTGCTTTAAAGCTTAACTGCCGAGGCTTTCGTATACTCGTAACATTTTTAGGTGATTCACAAAGTGTCATAAAGTCATATGTCATATTAAAATATTGTACGGAAGTAGTTATAAAAGACTTTTCCGAAGCCCTGTGAAGAAGTAAACAAAAACAGATGATCAAATACGACGACCCAAAAACATATCGTGCAGAGTTGTATTTATTTAGTACACATATAGCCTAGAATGAAACCACAGAATAATATGACTTATGACGATATGACGCAATATGACAGGTTGTGAATCCCCTAATTATTTATACCTATAAAGGATGAGTGCCAATCTGCAAGAATGCAGAAATCCTCACGGTTATGACTTTTATCGAAAAAGTAAAAAGTAACTCCACTTATTTTTTAAGCCAAAAATAAAAATTTTTGGTTGAAAATAAACCACTCCATATTGTATTACACTGCTCTACAGCCAAATTCATCGTCTCACCAGTTTAGCACACCCACACCAGTCCCACTAGTTCACCACCAATTCATCTACTTTGTCGAACTGCGACTGCGCCAATGTACAGAACAACCAACAGCCACACTATTTTACCGCATTCAACGGTTTTGTCGTGCTCACCGGCTGCAACTTTTTAGAATACATCCAACAGTTGCAACAATTCACCGGCGCTTTCACTAATTGCAAATAATTTGCGGGTTTCATTTTGTTGCATTCACCGGCTCTATCAATTAAGAGCACTTCCACCAATTGCATTAATTCACCGGTTTCATCGTCTTTGTTGCATTCACCGGTTCCACCAGTTATGATCACTTCCACCGATTGCGATAATTCACTGGTTTCATCGTCTTATTTGCATTCACCGGTTCCACCAGTTATGATCACTTCCACCGATTGAGATAATTCACTGGTTTTATAGTTTTTGTAGAATTCACCGGTTTCACCAGTTATGATCTATTCCACCGATTAAGTTAATTCACCGGTTTCATCGTTTTTGATATATTCACCAGTTCCATCAGTTAAGAGCACTCCCACCGATTGCGTTAATTCACTGGTTTAATCGTTTTTGTTCCATTCACCGTTTCCACAAGTTATGAGCACTTCCACCGATTGCGTTAATTCACTGGGTTCATCGTTTTTGTTGCATTCACCGGTTCCGCCACTTATGAGCACTTCCATCGATTACGATAATTCACCGGTTTAATCGTTTTTGTTCCATTCACCGGTTCCACCACTTACGAGCACTTTCATCGATTACGATAATTCACCGGTTTCATCGTTTTTGTTGCATTCACCGGTTCCACCACTTATGAGCACTTTCATCGATTACGATAATTCACCGGTTTCAATGTCTTTCTTGCTTTCACCGTTTCCAGCAGTTATGAGCACTTCCACCAATTGCAATAATTTGCCGGTTTCATCGATTTTGTTGTATTCACGGGTTACACCAATTGCGATATTTCACAGGTTATATTGATTTTGTTCTTATTGCTTTTTGTTGTAGTTTAGCATTCGTATTAGGCAGTCGTGTTGACATTCCACATTCGTAATAATATTGAAAATATGTGTTATTCGGTGTTAAAATTCGGTATTAATATTCGGTTTTTGGTATTGATATTCGGTATTCGGTATTCATATTCGGTATTGATATTCGGTTTTAATATTCGGTATTCGATATTAATATTCGGTATTAATATTCGGTATTGATATTCGGTATTGATATTCGGAATTCGGTATTAATATTCGGTATTCGATATCGATATACGTTATTCATATCAAGGCTGCACAACGATATCAACAAAAATATTTTGTTTTGTTGAATATCAAATAAAAATGAACAAAAAAATTTTGCTTTGTTGAATATCAAATAAAAATTATTGAAATTATTTCGTTTCGTTGATTATCAAAAAAAAATTATCAAAATTATTTTGTTTCGTTGATTATCAAAAACAAAATAATAATAAAAATTTGTTTCGTTAAAATTTTTCAAAGTTGAATTGAAAACAAAATATTTTTTCGGTTATTGATAAAAAATAACGTTAATGTGCAGCCCTGATTCATATACGGCATTCATGTTCGGTATTCCGTGTTCATATACGTATTCGCCTTCAATGAATGCCTCATAGCTTCTAAGGTGATTGCTTTCAAGGCACATATATTTTTGTAGAAAGCTTTGCAATAAAAAATAGAGTCGACACATATGCCAATTACTTAATACCGAGAGATGGCGCAGTCATGATAAAAATAATTACTCTCTTGCGAAGACCAAAAAGATATGCATGATGTTTCACGTTTCTAGCACTTCAACAAACTTAAAACAACTACTTAATTATTTGTTTTCATGCTCAAAAAGTGTTTTACTTTGTTTAAGCACCATTTCTCATTTTCCCAAGCTTTAATGTGCAAAAAGTAGAATTACATACATAATTAACCGATGAGCGCAACTAAGTGCCACCACGAAATGCGCATTACGATGAATTACAGTCAAGTCACACGGAGTGCAGCTGACAAAGCAACTTGTTGAATGGATCACGAAAGGTCAGCAGCAACAGCACATTAGCGCTTGGCAGCAGAAGAAACAGAAAAACACGTTTCCACACCAACAGCATTTTCTGTGTGAACAAACTTACCTATGTATGTACAACTACTACTAGCTACATAATCAATCTATTTTAGCAGACAATTTCACACCCACTTCCAAGAAAAAATTTTTAGAAAAAACAAATAGTGAGGTCCAAGTGCAGGTCAAAACGAAAATTATATACCCAGTTGCTTTTGCTGCTCACCCGTGATAGAGATAGCACATGGCATATTTTCATCATTCCCCTCAACAAACCCTTAAACCGTATAAGACGAAGTGGCCTTGTCGAGTTGTTGCCATCTCACTTTAGTTCACCACCAAACGGATGTTCGGTGGCTATCCAGAGGACACTGCGACGAAGTCGTGAGATGCTTGCTCGGCATGTAAAAGAATCGCTCTGGCCACTCCCAGGTGTATGGCAGTCGGAAGCTTTTCCCACTTACGTGGACTTCTACACACGAAACCGTCCCCCTTATGAGCTGTACGCAGACATCGACATTGTTCAGCGAATAAAGATCCAGCGGCTGCGCTGGGCAGGTCATCTCGTGAGAATGGACGAAGGTGCTCCCGCCAAGAAAGTATTTCTGTCGAAACCCGCTGAACGCAGAAGAAAGGGGAGACCTCCACTGCGTTGGGAAGATCAGGTGGACACAGTGATGCTGACTCCCTACACCCAGAAAAAAAATAGTGTGAAATCAACCAAAAATCAACAAATTTTGTGGTTAATTTTTTTCAACACGATGCTTAATGTATGCCATCATGTAATCGTGTAAATTTAACACCACTGACAAGTGTTAGTTTAACAGGATGACAACTGTAGAATTAACACTAAAAAGTATTGAGTCTTCCTGTTGATTTTACAATTTCAACTAGTTAATGTTACAATTTAAGCTGGTTAAATTAACACGAAATAATCCTGTTGAATTAACAATAACATCTTTTTATACTCAGCTGTACTAGTACACAGAGTATTATAGTTTTAATCACATAACGGTGGATTGTAACAGAATGAAATAATCGAGATAGATATAGACTTATATATATCAAAATGATCAGGGTGAAAAGAGAAATCGATTGAGCCATGTCCGTCCGTCCGTCCGTCCGTCCGTCCGTCTGTCCGTCTGTAAATACTCTAACTCGCGCAAAAATTAAGATATTTTGATGAAATTTGAAATGCAAGTTGGTATCGACACTGGGACGGTTGGTATTGAAAATGGGCGAAATCGGGCCATGACCACGCCCACTTTTCCTATATAGAAAAAATCGGAAATTTGGTATCTCAGTCACTAATATAGCTGGAGCGATCAAATTTTACCCACGTGTTGAGCTCAGGCCCCTAGGAAGAAATTTGATGAAATTTTGGAAAATGGGCGGTGCCACGCCCACTTATTAAGGCCCAAACCTTGAAAGTTTTATATGTCATAACTCAGAAACCATTGAAGATATATCGATGAAATTTGGTACGCGTGATTTACTTACTTGGGAAAACGTTTGGACGGAAAATTTCCAAAATCGGTTGACGACCACGCCCACTTTTATATATGTGTGTTATAAAGTGGCCTAATAAAAACATTTTAAGCGATATCTATGTCAAATATAAAGATATATCATTAAAATTTTATGGCAGGAGTCTTACTACGAACATAAAATAAAAACCGTAAAAATTTTGGAAAATGGGCGTGGCACCGCCTCTTTTTAGAAGCAGGAATATACGAGATTCCTTAGCCTATAACTCGACAAATAATTGATATATAATGACGAAACTTGGTGTGTACACTTTTATTACTTGTGGTAATACATGTTCAAAATTTTAGAGAAATCGGTTTGACGGCCACGCCCTCTTTTATATATGGGTGTTATAAAGTGGCCCAATAAAAACATTTTAAGCGATATCTTTGTCAAATATAGAGATAATTCATAGAAATTTTGTGGCATGAGTTCCACAATAGACCGGAAACATAAAATAGACAAATTTTGGAAAATGGGCGTGGCACCGCCTCCTTTTGGACAAAGGGATATACGAGATTTCTTAGCCTTTAACTCGACAAATAATTGAGATATTATGACGAAACTTGGTTTATATACTTTTATAACTTGTGTTAATAGACACGCAAACATTTATTAAAATCGGTTTATGACCACGCCTACTTTTTAACAAAGATATTCCTGGAACACCCTTTGGGAATTTGTAACGTATCATCTTTGTAACTAGAAGTCAAAAAGGAATGAAATTTTGCACAAATAATAATATTCATATGCTTAGTTGGATGACTGATAAAAATTTTGAAAACGGGCATGGCTAAGCCCACTTTATGCAGCACTCGCTTTATATAAAGTAAACCGTGTTTCCATCAAACGCAAACAAACAATGAAAGCATACAGCTGAGTATCTAATGTTCGATTCCACTCGAACTTAGGCTTCCTTACTTGTTGATTTTACCTTAAATTTATTGTTAAATGGCCGCTGTGGTGCAGTGGGTAGAGTGCTCGCCTGCTATGCCTGAGGTCTCGGGTTCAAACCACGGTCCGAGCAAAACACCAAAACAATTTTTCTAATTAGTAAAAATCCAATTATTGGGTTTTTTAAGAGCAGCGGTCACCTCTCGGCAGTAGGCGGCATACCCTCCGAGAGTATTTGTGCCATGAAAAAGCTTCTCACAAAAAATGCATGCGCCGTTCGGAGTCGGCATAAAACTGTAGGTCCACCCAATTAGTAGGAAAAACAAAAAGGAGCACACCTCGAATTGGGAGAGAAGCTCGGCCATAAAACTCGTCAGAGTTATAATAGCGCCATTGTATTATATTATATTATTGTTAAATTAACTAGAAAGTCTTGTTGATTTTACAATTTATTTTTTTTTTAATAAAAAAAAGATATAAAACATAAAATATATAATCATCAGATCAATAAAGCATATTCGAGTACATCACCCGCACAACCGACCAAATTGAAAGCGTCCTTCTCATACGAATATTTTATACATGGGCGATAGTACTTACTATCACTGGCACCGAGTAATGTTTGGCCGCTAATGCAACGGTATATGCACCGCATGCTGCGTGAAAGACTCCATTCGCTAAACATCTCTTCGTGGTAAGAATTGCAAACTATGAAGAGGAAAAAGAAAATATTGAACATTAAAAACTTTTAGAAACAAAAATGCAATCCACTTTTAACTTACCTGCGAACTAAAAAATATAAATGGAAAAACCACAAAATTTTCTTTTTGTTAAAAAAAAAATAATATTAGTTTGTGTTTTGCACGAACAGCAGAACTTCAAACGTTGAAAAAATTGTATATGTTTCAAAATAGTTTTGACGTTCTTGTTAACACTTTTTTAAATTATATTGACATTATCATCGTGTTAAATAAACTGAAATTCCAAATGACGTTTATGTTTGAACATTGTTTCGTGTTATATCAACCAACTTTTATTGTTAATTGTGGTTCTTGTTGTTTTAACATTTGTTTTCATGTTGTATTAACACTAAAATTGGGACGTAATTTTTCTAACATTTTTTTAGTTTATATTGACACTATCATCATGTTAAATAAACCAAATATTTAGGAATAAAATTTTATACATATTTGAATCATCTTGTATATTTTAAAATTTTTTCATATTGTATCAATAATAAAATTTGGTTGAATTTACCAAATTTTCAGATGACAGTTACCAAGCCAAAATCATGTTTCAAACATCGTGTAATTTGAAAAAATTGTTGCTGTTCTATGTGTAAAGATCGATCGTGTTAATTTTACATGAATCGTGTTGATGCTTTTTTTTCTGAGTGTAGGTATTCCCAAATGGCGCCACGCTGCACGAAACAGAAATAGCTGGCGTACTATGTTGGACTCGGCCAAAATCGTCTAGACGGTTACGTGCCAATTAAGTAAGTAGTAAGTAGGTATGTATATTTTTTATGAATCTTTATGAGAAGTCATTTTCTGGTTTTCCACTGATCTTTTTATTTTTCTGGTAATAAATTCTCTACCGTCAAGGTAGTTTAGGTGTTAAATTTTATTAATACACTTCGGGTATAATTAATATATGTACCTATGTAGGTAAGAAAAATAAGTTAACAAGAAAAAAATGCATTAGAGTGCTAGAAATAATAACGGTGCACTATCGTCACCCAAACGACCGCTAAAGGGCTTTAGTTGTAGGAATAATGAAGTAAACAACAACAAAGGAAAAAGCTCAGCAAGAACAACATAACTTGCCTTGAATTATGTACATATGTATCTACATCGCTGTGGGAATGTAGTGTTGTATTGCACACATTTTGTCATTGTCGTGAACGCGTGGACTGACGACTTTCTGCAACATACTCGTACATACATATGTATGTACATACAAACAGATACTCAATGCAAGACAGTGACGCAGTCAAGGCAGCTAAAAAATTAAATGTGCAACACAGTCCGACTACAAAAAAAAAATACAAAATAAAGTCTTTCCAAACCGCGCATATTTCAAGTAAATGTGTGGCACGCCGCGGCGCGTATACTTTTCGCATGAGCAATGTGGGAGAGCGCGCGAACAACATGAAACAAACTACACAAACAAAGCAACAACAAGAGGAACAAAAACAAAAAAAATTCCAGTCACAAGTAAGAAATTGCAAGTTAGGTTAGAGGTGAGCATTATATACCCACCTTCTGAAGAAGATTTAGTGATGAGCTGTACGCTCATGCGCTAAAGCTCACTTGCTATTGACAGCCACCGATAACAGCAGGGCTGCAGGTATCCACTGTGTAGGGCTACCTATTTCCCAGAGGCACCAGACCAAACTCCGGTCAGTTTTCGTGCACCCAATTGACAAGCAATTGAGCCACCATCCAACTCATAAAACGTATTGGTAACACTTACTGGGGTCCGTCGTAAACCCGTAACTTTTTACAAAAGTTCCCCTGCGGGACGTAAGAAACTACACTAGGATTCGATTGGATACATTTATTTATGTAAAAGTATTGCGAATTCTGTGACCGCTGTAATGTAATGGGTAGAGTGCTCGCCTGCCATACCAGACGTCTCCGGCAGTGGGCAGCATACCCTCCGAGTGTATTTCTGCCATGAAAAACTTCTCACAAAAAGTGCGCCGCTCGGAGTCGGCATAAAACCGTAGATGAACCCAATTAGTAAGAAAACCAAAAATTAAAAACCGTCTAGGCGATTTTGGCCGAGTCCAACATAGCACGCCAGCTATTTCTATTTCATGCAGCATGGCATTATTTGGGAATACCTAGGGAGCCAGCAGCACTGCCCACCTGATCTTCCCAACGCAGTGGAGGTCACCCTTTTCTTCTGCGTTCAGCGGGTTTTGACAGAAATACTTTCTATGATTCTGCACTATTACTTGAAATGTCCATTAGAGATTTCAGAAAAGGGATGGTTCTCGAGTCACTCTACAATGGAGCAGTGTTTTGGACCAGTGTGTAGGTTCTTTTGAACTTTTTATGTCTGTAAAGGAGACGCCTTACTGTTGTCAAGAAAGTATTAGAATTGTAAACAAAAAGCTAACTACACTGAGAACAAATATATATATGGAGGGGTCAAAGAAATCGCTTCCTATATTGAATAATATTTTCTTTGATTTGAGTAAATTTTCCGTAAAACATCATAAATTGATTATAAAATAAAGTTATTTACATGCGTTACGATAGTGTCATGTACCCTATTTTAAAAAAAATCATACATGAAAATAGGGAACATTTTTTAAGCGCCATTCCATTCCCAACTTTCCTTTGCTTTGAAGATTTGATTTCTTTAATTTTGTTAAGTTGAATTCCCATACAAATCACCATGGCAACGAGTTGGTTTCAATGTTTTGGTATGTTTTTTCCATATTTTTGAAAAAAAAAATAATCAAAACAAAGAAAGTTTTGTATTGGGACGCGTGTTCAAAATAAGGGAAAATATTGACAGCCACACTGCAAACCCTATATGTTCAAAACCAAAAAGTTTTCAGGAGAGAGAAAAACTATGATAATTTTATCATGTGAACCGGACTTTTTTTCAATGCCATACAAACCACTGAAAATAAACGGGAAGTAGTAACACGATTTTGGCTGCATTTTAATGCGCACAAGTCCCCGATCTATAGGAAAGACTCAGAAGCTTATTTTTGGAAAAATATTAGGAGTGTTTTTTGGGCACTTCGCTGCCCGCTTATACTAGATTCTGCTCTCTTGGCTGACAGCCTCCATACAAAATGTTAGAGACTTTAAGAGACTTTTAGAGAGTATGTCAACTACTCATTAAACTGATCTTTACTGATTATGCCAATTCTTTCTATTGTGAATAAGTGAACTGGTTTCAAATTTTTGTCTATAGATGTCTCCCCTATCTTCGAATTTAGCCAAGATTCAACGCAATACCGTTCGTTAGAAAATTTTTCCCAATTCCGTACCAAAGAACGTGTATTGTACAATATACGTTCTTTGTCCTTACTTTAACGAACGGTGTTCGAAGATAGGGGAGACACCTATCGATAAAAATTTGAGGAAATTTGATCAAATAAACACACCTTTTTTCCAATTCCTTTACTTTAACGAATGGTCGTATAATTTTCACTTGTTTTTATACTCAGCTGTACTAGTACACAGAGTATTATAGTTTTGATTTCCTAACGGTGGATTGTAACAGAATGAAATAATCGAGATAGATATAGACTTATATATATCGAAATGATCAGGGTGAAAAGAGAAATCGATTGAGCCATGTCCGTCCGTCTGTCCGTCTGTGCGCACGATAACTCGCGCAAAAATTTAGATATTTTGATGAAATTTGAAATGTAAGTTGGTATCAAGACAGGAACGGATGGTATTGAAAATGGGCGAAATCGGACCATGACCACGCCCACCTCCCCTATATAGTAAAAATCGGAAATTTTGTATCTCAGTCACTAATAGAGCTAGAGTGATAAAATTTCACACACGTATTGAGCTCAGGCTCTTATGAAGAAATATGGTGAAATTTTGGAAAATGGGCGGTGCCACGCCCACTTATTAAGGGGCAAACATTGGAAGTTTTATGAGTCATAACTCAGAAACCGTTGAAGATATATCGATGAAATTTGGTAGGCGTGATTTACTTACTTAGGCAAACGTTTGGACGAAAAATTTCCAAAATCGGTTGATGGCCACGCCCAATTTTATATATGTGTATTACAAAGTGACCTAATAAAAACATTTTAAGCGATATCTCTGTCAAATATTAAAGATTTATCATTGAAATTTTGTCGCATGAGTCCAACTATGGATATAAAACAAAAAAACGCAAAAATTTTGGAAAATGGGCGGTGCCACGCCCACTTATTAAGGGGCAAACATTGAAAGTTTTATGAGTCATAACTCAGAAACCGTTGAAGATATATCGATGAAATTCCGTACACGTGATATACTTACTTAGGCAAATGTTTGGACGAAAAATTTCCAAAATCGGTTGATGGCCACGCCCAATTTTATATATGTGTATTATAAAGTGGCCTAATAAAAACATTTTAAGTGATATCTCTGTCAAATATAAAGGTAATTCACACACAAATTGCATGAGTTCCACAATAGACCGGAAACAAAATATAGAAAAATTTTGGAAAATGGGCGTGGCACCGCCTCTTTTTAGAAACAGGAATATACGAGATTTCTGAGCCTATAACTCGACAAATAATTGATATATAATGACTAACTTTGGCGTGTACACTTTTATTACTTGTGCCAATACATGTTGAAAATTTTAGCGAAATCGGTTGACGACCACGCCCACTTTTATATATGGGCATTATAAAGTGGCCTAATAGAAACATTTTAAGCGATATCTTTGTCAAATATAAAGGTAATTCATTGAAATTTTGTGGCAAGAGTTCCACAATAGACCGGAAACAAAAAATAGACAAAGTTTGGAAAATGGGCGTAGCACCGCCTCTTTTTATACAAAGAAATATACGAGATTTCTTCGCCTATAACTCGACAAATAATTGAAATATTATGACAAAACTTGGTTTATACACTTTTATAACTTGTATTAATAGACACGCAAAAACTTATTGAAATCGGTTTATGACCACGCCTACTTTTTAACAAAGATATTTCTGGAACACCCTTTGGGAATTTGTAACGTGACATCTTTGTAACTGGAAGTCATAAAGGAATGAAATTTTGCACAAAGAATAATATTCATATGCTTAGTTGGGTAACTGATAAAAATTTTGAATATGGGCGCGGCTACGCCCACTTTATGCAGCACTCGCTTTATATTAAGTGCACCGTGTTTCCATCAAACGCAAACAAACAATGAAAGCATACAGCTGAGTATCTAATGTTCGATTCCACTCGAACTTAGGCTTCCTTACTTGTCTTCACTTGTTTTTATACCAGTAGTTTTTTTTCGCAAGTCTCTAACTCTCGCCCAAACGAATACGGCTGTAGATAAAGTAAATTCGCGTATGTCTTCGCGTGGCACAACTGAGTATAAAAAATAATGTTTAATATATTTTTTTTGTCAAATTACCACAATTTTTTCCCCAACAAATGCCTTCACTCTTTATTTGTTTAGTTAGCTGTTTATTTTTTTTTTTATTTTATTTTTTAGTTTTCCCTATTTTATTTTTGTTGGTTGGTTAGCTCCTTAGCTGCTTTTTTTTTGCTTTTTGATTTCGCGTTCGTGTGGGATTCGCTTGAGTGGTTTTCGCTGCATTTTTCATAATGTCAGCAATTGCGTTTTCTTCTATGTTTTATTCGCAGTTTTTATATTTTTTATATTATTCTTTTTCGCCACTGTCATACCTCCAGTTACTCAACTTAAATTATTCACTCGCTGTTTCCCCACTTCTGTTTCTGTTGTTTTTTGCGGAATCGTAATGTGCAGTAAGTAAGTTACTATGAAGCATAATAAATAAACGAGAAATTTGCACAAATTGTGCAAATTCATTGTAAGTAATGTGATTCGCTTGTGAAAAAATGTGAGACCTTTCGGTGTGAAAAAAAAACAAAGAATTTGTTGTTGCAGTTGAAATTAAGTTCTTACCTTAGAAAAGGCACTCATCATGACAAGTTCAATTGCACTAAATTAATGTTTTTCTCGCACAAAGTAAGCATAATGGCGTACAAGAGTAGAATTATTTAAACAAATTGTTGGGTTAGAGAGGGTGATGGGGTGCAAAGTAGCAGTGGTGGTGGCTCTAAGGGAATGCCTTTTTGGTACAAGAAGTCTTTCTGAGTTCGTAAAATATGCTTTGCTGGAAGCGTTGTCGAATTTTTTTTTACGCTTTGCTATTTATTTATTGTTTCTATTATCGAATGGGGATATCTATTAATCTTTTGATGTTTCTTTTATTACTTTGATGTAAGCCTTACTTACTTAAAAATCTTTTTAGTCTCACTGGACTATTTGTTACACTCAGGGAAAAACAGTATTTTAAAATCAAAAATAAAATTTTTGTTTTCATAATGCACATTTTAAACCAAACCATTTTTATTTTAACAATGAAAATTTTTAAATTAAAAATGAAATTTTTGAATTAAGAATGAAATTTTTGAAGTAAAAATGCATTTTGGATTTAAAAAGAAAAACATACATACATACATACTTAAATTAAAAATGAAAATGAATGTTGATTCAAAAACTCGCTCTTTGTTCAAAATTTTTTTGTGAGAAAATATTTTTTTGTGAGAAAACCAACAAAAACAATAATGAGAATCGATTTTTTTTAATTTTGTTTTTACAATGATTCATATAATTCATGGACTATTTTTTAGGAAAAGGGAAGTATAAATAGGTTACTACAATTCACAATAATGTTGAATGTTCCACTATGTGATGGCGTTGGATTGAATTTCAGGTTGATGTCATGGTTCGAAGAAGAAAAAGGAGAATAGGAAATAAAGATAGCAAACAGTTAAGGCGAAGTAGAAAAGAAGAGGAGAACAAGCGGAGGCTATATTTTTCTAGTTGGGACTCGGATTGAGAGAAAATGAAGAGAATGCCGTTGGATGCAATTTCGAATCCTGAAGAGAAAATGATATAGAGAATACTACAGCATTTTTTCTCATAGTGTTTAAAATAAAAATAAACATTTTTAAATTTAAAATGTTTTTTCTTGATTTAAAAATTTTATAATGAAAATTTTTAAAATAAAAATGTTGGTATTTACATCTCTTTTAAATACGTTTTTGCCCATTTTAAGCACGTTTTCATATGTTTTTATAATTTTTTTCCCTGGGTGTACGCGTATTTCCTCTGTGTATTTTTATTCTAAACATTAGAAAACATGAATTCAATGTTACTCGCTCCATTAACTGCATTATACCTGGATTCTTTCTTCATGCTTCTTGCCAACCATAAAATACATTACATATTTAAATAAATTATTGCTTTGATGAGTCAGAGTGGGGAATAGAATAGAATTTGTTACCATCCTCATCCCAAACAATATTAACTTGCACTCAACTTTTCAATTCAAAAGCCTCTTTGAATGTAAAATGAGATATGCTATAAACTAAAAATCAATGATGTTTCATAAAAGTAAAAACGTTTAAAAAGCACATAAAATAAAAAAAGGTTGTTCATTTTTTATGCATTACATTAAATAAGTAAAATATTTATGCTTTTCAAATACTTTATTGCACACACTTACGAGTCAAAAACACAAAACTCCTACTTAATCACGCATGCACTTACATAAGCCAGAAAAAAGAAAATACAAAAGACATACATATGTCCATAACTTGAGCTGAGTTCCAATAAAGCTTAAGTATAGAATATAAGCGACATTTGATATCAAAGCAATATAGACAAAAGCGTAAATTATGTAAGTGACACCGCCACCACCAGCTGTCGCTCGAGTAAGCCAGCCAAAGGGCCAGTCACATTTTTCATTGTACATATGTATGTGTGAACACTGACATAGACCTTTAAGGCTATACGCACACTTGCTGGACCATAGCATAGATTGGACCATACAGAGAGATTGTTCATACTTTTGCAATAAAAGCACCCTGATGTTTGGCTTGAATGGAGGTAGAAACACTTGACGCACACTTGTGCACAAATGCCTTCACGTGTAGGAACCCTGCAGAGAACTCAATAACTAGTGAGCAAAATTTCTAGTTCTAGATCAATTTTTAATTTGATTTGGGTAAGTGGAAGATCAATTGTAGTGAGACCCTCACCAGTTCCAGTTCAGAAGGAGTGAATTAAGTGACCATGATAAGACACACTTTGATTTGTATGCAATTTCGATGTGACAAAAATTCTGTGAAAATTTTTCGTTCGTTCAATTGCCATCGGCTTTGTATATTTCCGCAATTCTCAGATGTTTAGTGAAGCGTTTTATATAAAGAGTTTTCTATTTGCATCTTAACTTGTATGAAATGAAATGTTCCACTAATTATGCTTTTCCGATGCCTCAGGCTTATTTTATTTTTTTTTTTTAATTTTATTACTTTTTAAATATTTTTGTAAATTTTTATTAAATAAATAAATAAAGAAAAATATTACTTTAAAAAAAATAATAAAAAAAAAAAATTATCATCCGCCTCGAAACCGATAGCATTCGAACACGCGCTTGCCAGGTTGATTGTCACACGCGTTAACCAGTGTGCCACCGCGCCACTTGCATGAAGTGTGTCAAATGCTGCACTTAAGCGGCAGATGTAAAACTATAGAATTTTTAGGTACTTTTAGTTAGTTCAGAACTATCGAAATTGTGCCAATAAACGATCTAGTGAAAACTATAGAATTTAGTACTAGTTCGGAGCTATCGAAAATGTAGTGCAGAGAGTGACAATTGACACCGCCTAGGACATCGCCATGTTAAATTCGCCAGTTGATAACATGCAAAAGAGATTTAGCTCGCACTAGTAGTGGCGAAAAATGCACTTGAAGCGACCTAGTTCTGAACTAGAGATTTTCCCTACAGGGTAAGTATTTTGTTATATGTATGTGCCACATATGGCTATTCGTATCTAGTTTTCATTTCTAAGTCAAGTCCCTTAGGCCAGTGCGCCCGCCTACACATATTTTTCCTTCCATCCCACATGCACCAAAGTCTTCGCATTTCGTATTCGATGATGATACACGGAAATTATGCAATCAAAAATGTTCTTATATTCGTATGTATGTATGTACGTGTGTTTCAATTTTTATTAAGGTAAGCCTTATTTTTAGAAATATGATGATTATCGATATTGAACAAAATATCTGTGGTCACAAGCAATAATCGCTTAAGTCGACTTAGGAAGATTTCGAGTTATATACACCACGTTATTCTCCTTTTAAAACACTATATTTCTGTAAAACCCCCATGTTTATAACTTAATTCAATCAAAAGATATAAATAAAAACATTTAGGCTTAACTTACAATAGAGATATATTAAACTTGCTATAACAGCCAAAGTAGACGTACATATATACTTAATCAAATTTCTTCCTGACATTTTGTTTTTTTTTTTACAAAATTTGATCGTAACATTGTGGATGGCTCACTGATTTTACGTCCATAGTTTTTAATCGACTTTTATGATTTGTTAAGAAACGCTTTCGAATATAAAAATCAATTTATCTCGAAATCATTTTTTAAGACTTAAGCGATTATTGCAAATTGCCACAGATATATGTATAGGTAAATGCTTTAGGTAGAGCAAACTAGAGATTTGGAATCACTTTTTCTTGCGCCTTTTTTAGCAAACGATCATGGACGCGGCTTGACTTTCATTACATTGCCTTAGTATAAGCCAGAACAGAAAAATGAGGCACAGCATAATGTGATTACATAAATCTCTATATATATATGTACATATATTTATCTATCTACATATGTATATAACTAAGAGCTTCCGTAACGAATCTGCAAAGTAAGGCAATCTGTGATACTCTGATATCCTTTCCAGCAAAAACACCAACAAATAGTTCAATAAAGCGTATTATATGTACATACAAATAACAGGAAACTCTGATAAACGGTCATTACAGCCAGACAAAGTCAAAGAAATGGACGAACAGCAACTAAATGGCGTCACACAATATCTACTACATATTTATACAGGAGACACATATGCATGTATGTATTAGGTACATAGATATGTGCATGATTTAGATAAATAGAGATCCGGAATGCTCAAATACTCGTACTTACGCACATAATTACATATCAAGATAAATACAAATGACCCTTAAAAGTGAATAAAAAATACTCTCTAGGATTGTTTTGCAACCAAAAAAAAAAAATAAAAAAACAACGCCAACAAACCAACGAGCCAGAATTTAATGATTGACAAAGTGTACGGACAAAAATGTGGCTTTAAGCTTAAATGCCTGAATATTTGTATTGCTGGTGGTCGTCAACTGGTCGTCCTTGAGTGTGGCTCGATCCGTGTTTGTGGCTCTTTTAGTCCGCAAAAGCTACATACTCACATGCATATGTGTATAAATAATGACCGACGCCTGGCGATTACTTTGGGGAATGTTAAGCCCACACACACAAGTCGGTATGTGGGAATAAAAATTTGTAGAAGACATCAAGAGGTCAAGCGCTCTAACTAATTTTCTGTTTGTTTTACATTTTTGTCCTTACTTATTCCTATCAGATTCTCGGCAAAGCTTTCAAATGAAATTCACGCATGTATATGTACATATGTATATGCATCTATACATTTCTAAGCACATTAGGTATATGGCGGACGTCTTAAGCAGCGTTGGTCACCATTAAAATTCTTCGCTATCATTCAATGATGAATGGACCATCGCTGGCAGCAGTTGATAAAGTAGGTGATATATGAGCTGGCTGGAAATGCTTAGTGGACATTAAATTTGGGACAGATGTATTTACATACATACCTACCTACATACATACATATGTATATTACAAACACATATGGCCGATTTTCAAAAACTCTTTGAAAGTTGGAACACAGTTTAACTATTCGAGACAACCATTATAATGGGCGCGATTGAGCTGCATACGTTCATACTTTGACAATTCTATTAAAGAATGGAAAGAAAAGAATTTTTGTATAAGCTTGGAGACACTGCTTTAAACATACATATTTCATCGGAAGATTTCGTATATTTTTAGGAGAAATTAGCAAACTAATTTTATCTAGCAAATGAATTTTATGCATCTGGAGCATTTTGTCCATTCTTTAATGGAATCGGGGCACCTCCAAATAAAGGACTAGGCCAATAATATTTTGCAGTCTTACTTCTGTACTTTCTGCAGGTAGAGCAATAATGATTTCAAGAAAAGTCCCAATTCACTCCGCCACAGAACACAGATCTGTGGTCATAAGCCATAACCGCCTAAGTCGAGCTAAGACAAAATTTAGTTATATATACCACGTTATTATACATTAAAAACTTTATATTTCTGTAAAACCCCCATACCTATAACTTATTCCAATCAAAAGATATTAATAAAAACCTTTTGGCTTAACTCACAATAGAGGTATGTATATTAAATTTGCTATAACAGCCAAAAATACTTAATGAAATGTCTTCAAAACATTTTGTTTTATATACAAAATTTAATCGTAGCATGGTAGCTGGCTCATCGATTTGGCAATCACAGTTTTTAATCAACTTTTATGATTTTTAAAATACACATCTATATATATAAAAATGATTTGGTATTTAATTGTAACGCTAAAACTTGAAAACGGCTGAACCAAATCAAATACTTCCTTAGGGGGTTTGTTTGTTGTTACCCCGCGAAGGTTTAGTCGAAGAAAAAATTAAAAAATTTTAGGGGGGCGTGGCACCTCCCATACAACTTTAATTTTTAAAGCTGATTATCTCTAAAACAGTTCAAGGTAGGGAGCTTAAAATTGGTATAGAGGTAGGTGATATCAAAACCCTTCTCACTCAGAAAAATGGGGGTTATCAGAAAAGGGGGCGTGGCACCTCCCATACAACCTTAATTTTTAAAGCTGATTATCTCTAAAACAGTTTAAGGTAGGGAGCTGAAAATTGGTATAGAGTTAGGTGATATTAAAACCCTTCTCACTCAGAAAATTGGGGGTTATCAGAAAAGAGGGCGTGGCACCTCCCATACAACATTAATTTTTAAAGCTGATTATCTCTAAAACAGTTTAAGGTAGGGAGCTGAAAATTGGTATAGAGGTAGGTGATATCAAAACCCTTCTCACTCAGAAAAGTGGGGGTTATCAGAAAAGGGGGCGTGGCACCTACCATACAACCTTAATTTTTCAAGCTGAATATCTATAAAAGCGTTTAAGGTTGGGACCTGAAAATTGATCAGGAGATTAACGATATCAATAGCGTGCTTATGAAAAAAACAGTAGTTTTGGGAAAAGGGGACGTGGCACCTCCCATGCGTTCTTAATTTTTAAGGCTAAATATCCTTAAAAGCGTTCATGGCATGTACATAGAAATCACTATGCAGATATACGAAATCAATACCATGTTCACCCAAAAAAAAAGGTTTATCGAAAAATGGGGCATTGCACCTCCCATACGTACTAAACTTTTGAGGCTGAATATATCTAAAAGGGTCGGAGGAGGGGCCTGAAAACCATTATGGAGGTATACTATATCAATCCTCTTACTTACTTAGTGAAAATAGCCAATACTCAGTGAAAATAAATATCCGGAACAGAAAACTAAAAATGTTGTGTATCGTGCAGCCTTAAACTGAATACTAAAATTATATATTTTTGAAGTTATAGTAGTAGTGAAAAATCGTAAATTTTCTATTAAAAATAATACCGGTGTAAGAAACAATTTTTAAAATGAAATTAATAAAAAAATATATTTTGGGCAGAACGAAGTTTGCCGGGTCAGCTAGTTCGGATATAAAAAAGAAATCTTCTTCTTAATTGGCGCTTAATCGTCTAGACGATTCTGGCCGAGTCCAACTGAGCGGGCCAGTTGCTTCAGTTTCGACAAACATGGTGCCACTTGGCAACATCTTAAAAATCAGCATCGCTGTCGACCTGATTTTCCCAACGCAGTGGAGGTCTCCCTTTTCTTTTGCGTTCAGCGAGTTTCGATAGAAACACTTTCTTAGCCGGAGCACCTTCATCAATTTACACGACATTACCTGCCCACCGCAGCCGTCGCTTACAGTCAATTAAAATTTATTCAAAGGCATTATTTCGTAAGGCTTTTAATCTTCTGGAATAAACCTTAAATAAGGCGTAGATTGTTATTTGTGCTAAGTATATTTATATGGTAGTATTAGTGTGCTGGTAGTTATGGAAATTTAAAAATTGGCATAACACCTTTTTAGTGGGTTGAATGATTTTAAGAAATTTAGCAATTTTTAGAAAAACACAAACCAATCCCTGGACCAAATCCCAATCCCAACATAAAATTATCCACGGTACTCATGGTGTGTTTGACAAAAAGGTGTTCTTTTGTACTCACCAATGACTGACTGAGCGAGACGGCAGTAGCTTCTCGCTTTCATCTCAATGTAACCAATAAACTCTTGTTTTGGTTTAATTATGTTTAAAGGAAAGTCTCTCTGAGAGCTTGAGCTTGGATATTACGATGATCAATAATGTAACACTTCTCTGGCAAAACCCAATTTCGTTTCAATTACCTCAAACTAATTTGTGGTTTTTTTCATTATTTCTATACTTTTTTTATTAAAGTATTAATTTGTACATATCGCACCCTAAATCAACTGGTGACACAACTCAAATTTTTTCGAAATCGGGTTTCTTTCATAAATTGGTACACAGAATATATCTCTAGTGACTGGAAAAATCTCATTTCCATCAGAGTCTTTTTTAACTGAAAAATAACTATTATTATATGTACGTTTTTCCATATCATTGCCTATAAAATTTTGGAATTTTGAGTTGTGTCACTTTATGATTTAGGGTGCGATATGTATGTATATGTATGTGGGTAGATGTGCATAGACACCTGAAAACAAAAACCAAAAGTGTATTTAAAACTATTAAGTACTTACTAACACAAAACATGTATCATAGGTAAGTATGTATCGATTTAGGCATTTGAAAAGTTTCGTTTTCACGAGCTTTTTTCTCGATGTCACTTCTGCAAAATGTAGATTTACAGGAAAAATAGCTTTCATTTATCATAGCTTTCCAACTTTTTTATTTTTTTTTTTTTTTTGTGCCGAACGCAATGACCTAACTGCCAAACTTTTTATCACAAGTCACAAAGTCCAATAGAGCGCCCATGCATACATACTTTCCTATATATGTATGTATGTATGTGTGTATGCGTACATCAAACATTCTATTTCTACCTCCATCCTTTGGCAAATATCAATCACCCATCAAAACATTCTTCATTATTAAACTTTGTTCAACTTTCATAATATAAACATGGGTTTCCAACATTGTAGCCGTGGACATATATGTATGTATGTATGTAAATATATGTGTGTGTGTGTGTGTGCATGTGTGCATATACATGTATGTGTATGTATCAAAGTTACCCCCAATCACATCAAATATCATTTAACCCCATCCATCACTCACTTCTCGACAACACGCTCTGACAGTCGCTTGTGTTCAAGAAAAAGTTATTCCCAAAGTTCATTTGCATTTGAATTCATGTGATAACATAATATTTTTTGACAAGATACTGATATTAGGGTGGACAGTTTCAGTAACTTGATGCCACTCACGAGCGTTATTTATCTTTACTTCCGATAACCGTTCCGATCTATGTACATCTATAGGTTAAAAACAGCTTTTAAGGAAGCAAGGCATATGAAGTCTAATCCAGAAAAACGGCGGAGTTCGCTGGTGCTGCTGGGGGACTCAAGGATTTCTCTGGCCAGCTTTCTCGAACTCCCTTTTCACCAGGGACCGTAACGATTATGAGTGATATCTAAACAGTTGATTTTTAACGATTATTTTCTGAGTTTTATTTTTTGCTCAGCAAATAAAAGTTTTTTCTTGAGTTTTATTTTTCGATCAGATTATTTTGTTTGACCTTGTATCTGAAATAATAATATTCGATGCTGAAAAGAAATAAATAAATAGAAATATTAATTAATAAAGTTCGCAAAAATCACAATGTTCATAGCAGCAACCACAAAATGCCAACGAATTCTCTACACAAAACGTCGCACAATGGGATTTTTTGGCCAAAAATAAATTCGAAATTAAAGTAGTGATAAGTAAATATTTTTTAACTGCAATCGACAGATATCTTATGGGACAAAAAAAAAGCCCATGTAAAATTTTTTGAGTTCCGTTTCGTTTAGCCATACAGGGTGCTCAAAATTGAACAAAAAAATATGTCATATGAATTATGAATTTTATGACCTGATACGAAAAGCTCTATCTAAGCCATTTATTGACGTATATATTTGGTTTTGACATCTAAAGATAGAAAATGACCTCTAGGAAGTAATCTCGTTTCTTCTAACTTTGAAATCTGATTTTATATGATTTTTCAAATACTGATAAAAAAAATATAGAAAAAATTTTTTCTTCGTCAACTTTAAGGAATAAAATAAAAAAACAAAAAAAAAAGGTATCTTGGTTTTTTTTTTGTGTTATGAACTAACATATTCTTTATCAGATCACATTAACAGATATTAATTTCACGCGCGCCTTCGCGTGTTTTAATTATTCTCCTAACTGGCTAAAAGTGCATTTTTCAAATTACATTTATAATGACATATTTAAAATTAAAAAAAAATAAAGTGTATAGAAGATCTATCATCCAATTTACATCTGTAATATAGACAAGTAAGGAAGCCTAAGTTCGAGTGGAATCAAACATTAGATACTCAGCTGTATGCTTTCATTGTTTGTTTGCGTTTGATGGAATCACGGTGTATTTTATATAAGCGAGTGCCGCATAAAGTGGGCGTAGCCACGCCCATTTTCAAATTTTTTATCAGTGATCCAACAAAGCATATGAATATTATTCTTTGTGCAAAATTTCATTCCTTTATGACTTCTAGTTACAAAAATGTCAAGTTACAAATTCCCAAAGGGTGTTCCAGAAATATCTTTGTTAAAAAGTAGGCGTGGTTATAACCCGATTTCAATAAATTTCTGCATGTCTATTAACACAAGTTATAAAAGTATATAAACCAAATTTCGTCATAATATCTCAATTATTTGTCGAGTTATAGGCTAAGAAATCTCGTATATTCCTTTGTCTAAAAAGAGGCGGTGCCACGCCCATTTTCCAAAATTTTTGTGTTTTTAGTTTTATGCCCGCAGTTGGACTCCTGCCATAAAATTTCAATGATATATCTTTATATTTGACAGAGATATGGCTTAAAATGTTTTTATTAGGTCACTTTATAATACACATATATAAAAGTGGGCGTGGCCGTCAACCGATTTTAACTATTTTCCGTCCAAACGTTTGCCTAAGTAAGTAAATCACGCGTACCAAATTCCATCGATATACCTTCAACGGTTTCTGAGTTATGACTCATAAAACTTTCAATGTTTGCCCCTTAATAAGTGGGCGTGGCACCGCCCATTTTCCAAAATTTCATCAAATTTCTTCATAGGGGCCTGAGCTCAACACGTGGGTAAAATTTCATCGCTCTAGCTATATTAGTGACTGAGATACCAAATTTCCGATTTTTTCTATATAGGAAAAGTGGGCGTGGTCATGGTCCGATTTCGCCCATTTTCAATACCAACCGTCCCAGTCTCGATACCAACTTGCATTTCAAATTTCATCAAAATATCTCAATTTTTGCGCGAGTTAGAGTGTTTACAGACGGACGGACGGACAGACGGACAGACGGACAGACGGACGGACGGACGGACGGACATGGCTCAATCGATTTCTCTTTTCACCCTGATCATTTTGATATATATAAGTCTATATCTATCTCGATTATTTCGTTCTGTTACAATCCACCGTTATGTGATTAAAACTATAATACTCTGTGTACTAGTACAGCTGAGTATAAAAATGGTTCACCATATGAAATACAGCAGCTCATTTTTGAATTAGCTATATAGGTTCTATTATATATTGTTTTTTTTTTTGCAGGGTAAAAAAAAAAATTTTAAAAAAATTCCAAAAGTTTGAAATCAAATAAAAAAAAAAATAAAACAAGGTCTCCTCAATTTTTTAAATATGTTCACCCCAAGTGTGCTTTATAACCCCCCATAGTCAGTTTTATCATTCACGTGCGCTCTTCCCACTAATTCATATTTTTCGACGAGGTGTATATGCGCGCAAATTCGAAACAAATTCGAAACTGTTAAGGACTTCGTCTATCTGGGAACCAGCATTAACACCAAGAATGATGTCAGCACGGAGATCCAACGAAGAATCACGCTTGCCAATAAATGCTACTTCGGACTAAGTAGGCAACTGAAAAGTAAAGTCCTCTCTCGACAAACAAAAATCACACTCTACAGGACGCTCATCGTTCCAGTCCTCATGTACGGCACAGAAGCATGGACAATTTCAAAATCAGATGAGATGGCACTTGGAGTATTCGAGAGAAAAGTTCTTCGTAAGATTTATGGACCTTTGCGCGTTGGCGTGGGCGAGTATCGACGGAGATTTAACGATGAGCTGTACGAGCTTTACACAGACATCGACATTGTTCAGCGAATAAAGATCCAGCGGCTGCGTTGGGCAGGTCATGTCGTGAGAATGGACGAAGGCGCTCCGGCCAAGAAAGCATTTCTATCGAAACCCGCTGAACGCAAAAGAAAAGGGAGACCTCCACTGCGTTGGGAAAATCAGGTGGACAGCGATGCTGCCTCCCTAGGTGTTCCCAAGTGGCGCCATGCTGCACGAAACAGAAGCAATTGGCGCGCTCTGTTGGACTCGGCCAGAATCGTCTAGACGGTTAAGCGCCAATCAAGAAGAAGAAGTATATGCGCGCTATCACTATGGATGTACATTAGATAGGGTTGGTCCCCATACGAAAAAAAAAAACTTGTAAAAGTCCGCCCCTAAATTTGAAGCATCATCCGATTTTTAAAATTGATACGTCATTATTTTCGTATTTCGAAGCTCTATATTATCTTCTAATGTCCTTTGAGCCGAATCTAAGTTCGATTCCCGGCTTGATCCCGAAAAGAAATCTGTTGATGAAGAATTGGGTTTCTTCGAAATAGCTATCATTTCTACCATCGCTGGTAATACGTAGCTTTGAACTTGTTCGCTTTTCGCCAAATAAAAATTAGTTTATATTTATATTTAACTTTTATATTTTGATTCCAGCTGCATATTTGATCTGCGACTTGCTGGTTTCATAGCTTAGCCGCAAATACATACATATATTCGTATACGCGTTCCTTTCAGCCCAGATATCTTCGATTTTGCCACATATCAAGTTGCTCTCACAGTTATTTCGTTTTTCTTCAACAAAAGAAGTTACATCATAGAAAATAATAACTTTTAATGGAAAAAAAACTTTTATCTCGTAAATTCAGTCAAATGTTACTTCACCATAGCATTACAGCGAAATTATTGCTTTCATAGCGGAAAATGACAACATGATTACTTGATGACAACACGCTCCAAACACATATTAACTACAAGAAAGAAAAAAAAAAAACAAAAGTATATAACTTCATATTACGTTTATAGTCAATTTGGCAGAAGCAATCATAAAATTTTGCGGATGCTAGTCAACAAAACAGACCACGAGGCGTATGAGTAATGCATTTCATTTGGATGAGTATTTTATGAGGCTATTTACTAGCATACATATCTACATACATACAATATGTATGTTATCTCATGTTTGTATGAAGCCATTGGATGTTGTCTGTACATACACATGTAAATGTCTATCTAAGCCTGTGGGTGGTAAATTAGCCGTAAATTACGTTAACAGCTTTACGTCTTTCCATATTTTCACTGATAAAACAACAACATAATACATACAGTACATAAGTATACATGCATGTATGCATATATAGATGTTTATATCAATAACCTACCACGACCACCGCATACCCGGTTCTAAGTATTTCCTAAACAAAAGCACTGTGAGGAAAAAATTCCTTTTTTCGAACTTTTTTGATCTCTGTTGTCCTGGCAGTTATTTGAAAGTATGTAACGAACTTCTGAATCCATTTTTTGTGGTTTTCCTTATAATTTTAATTTTTGCTCTTCGTAGGTAGTAATAACTGAAAAATATTTCATAAATCAATTACATGTCTAAATCCAGCCATTTCACCTTTCGAATTCCACAAATTTTTGCACAATCGTATTTACAAAAATCTTATTTATTTATCTAAGGGGCGCGTTTGTTATTGACGTTCTACGAAGGCCATGTGTTACACTAATTTTCAGCATGTATAATGAAATGAATTTGAACATGCCAAAAATTGCAAGCAAAGTGGCAAAAGCTAACAACGTTGCGTTGTAGGAAAACACTCAAAATAATATTTCGTAAATATTACGAAATCTTTCGTACATATTACGAAATTCTTTCGTAAAATTGAGCAACGAATGGTTTCGTAAATAGTACGAAAGCTATTTCGTTAAAAATACCTTAATTATTACATACATATATTTATGTACATATGATGTATATTTCAACGAAATTTGAAAACTTTTTCAAAATATGTATATCAATAAAATAATGCTAAGAGAAAGATGTTTTATATATGCATAAGAAATAAGTTTAGATAATTTCATTTTAGTTTTAAATATCTACTGAAATTAATTTATTCAATTCATTTAAAAGTTTTTTATTTATTTTAATATTTTATATTTATATTAATATTAATTTTAGTAACTAATAAAATAAGAGGTACTTATTGCCTATACGTGTTCTTACAAACATAGGAAACTTTGGAAATCGCAATTTGCAAATGTGGACGTCGTTCCGATCCACTTAAACAGATACCCCTGTGAAAAAGTAAGAAAAAAAAGAAATAGAAAAAGGAAAAGAAAAAGAAAAAGAAAATGAAAAAGAAAAAAAAAGAAAATGAAAAAACAAAGAAAAATAAAAATTAAAAATTAAGACTAAGATTAAGACTAAGATAAAGATAAAGATAAAGATAAAGATAAAGATAAAGATAAAGATAAAGATAAAGATAAAGATAAAGATAAAGATAAAGATAAAGATAAAGATAAAGATAAAGATAAAGATAAAGATAAAGATAAAGATAAAGATAAAGATAAAGATAAAGATAAAGATAAAGATAAAGATAAAGATAAAGATAAAGATAAAGATAAAGATAAAGATAAAGATAAAGATAAAGATAAAGATAAAGATAAAGATAAAGATAAAGATAAAGATAAAGATAAAGATAAAGATAAAGATAAAGATAAAGATAAAGATAAAGATAAAGATAAAGATAAAGATAAAGATAAAGATAAAGATAAAGATAAAGATAAAGATAAAGATAAAGATAAAGATAAAGATAAAGATAAAGATAAAGATAAAGATAAAGATAAAGATAAAGATAAAGATAAAGATAAAGATAAAGATAAAGATAAAGATAAAGTTAAAGGGAAACTACTTAAAACCTTAAAATTCAAGCAGCTACACTCGGAGAAAAAAAATTTTATTTTTATAATGCACGTTTTAAACCAGGTCGTTTTTATTTTAAAAATGAAAATTGTAAATTTAAAATGAAACTTTTGAAATAAAAATGTATTTTGGATTAAATAGAATAATTTTTAAATTGAAAATTAAAATGAAGGGAATAAAAGCGCAAGTTTCAGGTTCAAAATCTCATAGGGCTTGAATTAAAAATAAATATTTTTAAATTAAAATGTTTTCTTGATTTTACAATTTTACAATGAACCTTTTTAAAATAAAAATGGTCGTATCTACATCACTTTTAAATACGTTTTTGCCAATTTTAAGCACATTTTCATATGTTTTTAAAATTTTTTCTCTGAGTGTAGAAATATCTCTTTATATTATTTTATTGAGTATTTATTTAGGAAAATACAGAAGACCGAAAAAAGGAAAAAGTAAATGCAACTAATGTACTCACCTTTAAGTTTAATTAAGTTGGAAAATATCACAGTTTATTTTGTATATCAATATTGTCTTTTTATATACAATGCATTATTCTTTTACGCATTATTTCATTACGCACTTACTACTTAAAATAATTTTTGATATTATTGCACCGACTCAACACTTTACAATGAAATAAGACTTGTACAGTAAAATATTATTGTACGAAAGTATTTCGTATATATTACGAAAGTATTTCGTATATATTACGAAAGTATTTCGTAAATCTTTTAATCCTTTGATAATGTTACGAAAACTTTCGTACAATATACGAAATTATTCGTAAAGATAATTTTAAGAAAATTTACGAAAGTGTTTCGTAATATTTACGAAATATTTCGTAATATATACGAAAAAAATATTAGAAAATGCTTTACGAAAGCCCTTTCGTAATATTTACGAAAGATTCGTAAAATTAGATTTTGTTGAGAAAAATGCTTTCGTAATATATACGAAACTTTCGTACATATTACGAATCTATAGACTACGAAAGTGTTTCGTAGTTATTTTACGAAATTTTATTTTTAGTGAAGGAATGGGAACGCAGAAGATGCTCGCTTCCGCAAGGAATTTTTTGTGTAGATATGTATGTTTTTTATGTAGTATACGATGCCCCAAAAATTCTCGCACAAACAGTACATACATACATATGTATATTAAGGTGGAGTGAAAATTTTTTTTTGGCAATTCAATTTGTTCCAAAGCCAGAACGGCACCTTTCTAGCCCAGAAATAAGTCTGTAAAATTTTATTGACCTACTCGCATGTTTAGAGGTGCCCCCAGCCCCACAAAGTTGAAAAAATAGCATGATCTGGTACAAATGTGAAATTTCTAAAATTATAAAATCAAAAAACGAAGTACGAGGATTGATAAAGATGTCTAAGCTGAGTATTAAAGTGAAATTTTTTTTTGGAAACAACAACAACAAAAGTTATTAAAGGTCAAAGTTTATATTATGCATTCTTTAAATTGCAATTACTTAAAAACTACTGAACCGATTTCGAATATTTTTACACCGTTCGATAGTTATTTTGACTCCCTTTAATTTGATAAACAGTTTATGTGGGTTCCAAGACACCCCCTGTGGGGGTCAACCCCCCTTACTTTTCATATATCATGTATATCAAATTAAAGTAAATAAAAACACCTATCGAACGGTATAAAATCATTCGAAATCGGTTCAGTAGGTTTTAAGTAATTGCAATTTAAAAAATGCATAATATAAACTTTGACCTTTAATAACTTTTGTTGTTGTTGTTTCCAAAAAAAAAATTCACTTTAATACTCAGCTTAGCTATATTTATCAATCCCCATACTTCGTTTTTTGATTTTATAATTTTCAAAATTTCATATTTGTACTAGATCGTGCTTATTGCTTTCAACTTTGCAGGGCTGGGGGCAGTTCAAAACATCATCCTATCGCCGTAAAATTTTGTGGGGTTTATTAACTCGTATAAAGGCAACTTTTCATTGCTGGTACGTTCAAAAAAAGAACAAAAAAAAAATCTCCATATGTTTTCACTCCACCTTAATGTACCTACATATATGTCTGAAATTTCATACGCATTTGTGCATAATTTTGATTGAGCACATAGAGTGTACATATATATGCCCCATGGTTTTTACTGTAGATGCCTCTGATGAAAATGTGTAACAAATTAGTTATGTATGTACATATATCAACTTTGTTTATATTATGATTACACACATACTTATAGAGTTCCTGCCAGATCCTTATGTGTCTGTCAAGGAAGACATGAGCGAGGTTGTTGTAGCATAAAATATTAAACATACTTTGACAGCTCCAACTTCAGCTACATTTGCATAAGTACTTTTGCTGTTACATATTTACATAGGTTAAAACGTGGTGAATATATGTATGTATGTGTAGGTATTCATATGTATCTGCTTTCACTCATCTAACAACATTTTCACTTTATCTCATTTCATTCTATGTTCTTGATGTAATTTTTCATTTCATCAACACAGAGACACATATTTGATGGTGAACTGCATGTCTTCATTGTGTAAATATAAACTAGCCGGACCCGTGCGCATCTTGTGCTGTCACGCCCTTTTTAAAAAACTTATTATTTATTTGGTTTGGTGGAACTTATGGAACTTTCAATGAATTACCTATATGTTTGACAAAGATATCGCATATCTATATATGTAGGTATGTGCATTATATTTTTATATATTTTACATATATTTTTATGTACATACATATATGTGGTCCCTGCCGACTTGGGTAATTTTTTTTTCCACTCGTTTGCCTTGGTAAGCAAATCAGTGGCCGAAGCTTAATCGATTTATCTGCTACAGTTTCTGAGTTTTGACTTATAAATCTTTGAAAATTTGCCCCTCTTGGCCCATGTTTTTTAAATTTCAGCATATTTCCTCATAACGGCATAAGGTCATTGCATGCATGAAATTTCATCACTCGGGCTTTATTAGTGGCTGAGTTATTATGTTTTACGTGTTTTTCGAAATACATACATATGCCTTATTTTCAACCCCAATCTTCTCTGTTCCCATTAGAATCTGTGTACCAAATTTCATTAAAATATTTCTATTTTTGCGCAAATAGATTATGTACGGCCGGCCGTTCGATCAATTTTTTTTCATCCTGATCGTTTTGATTTATGTAAGTCCATATCTATCTGAATTATTTTATGGTCTTACGTACAACCGTTATATGATCAAAAGTATAAATATATATATATATCTATATATATTTTACTGCGTACAGCTGTGTATAAATAAGCACATCCCATGCTGAAAACCCCCCATTCAGCGTAAGTATGAATACACACGTGTTCGCCTAAAATAATGTGATGTTTACATACAATCATACAGCTGAAGCTTATAAAAGTGTTTTAAAATATACACGACTGTTCAACTGGAGCGACATCTACATTTGAAATTTGTGTTTAACTCTGCATTCTTGTTGGAATAAAATAATTCTGAAAGCATAGTTTTAGGCGCAAATCTTTTAGTTTAAATTTAAACTTTATTTTTGCAAAGTACTATTAAAAAAGTACCACGCCCAATAAAACACCGTTTCACATGCATAGCTAATTTATACCTTTAAACGATGCCTTACTTATTAATTTTGGTAAATTATGTAAGCAGAAAAAGGGATTGCAAAAAAACACCAATTAGCGGCCTGTGGGGAGAACTAACTCTTCAAATATTTGTTTGTGAATGGCGCATTTTCGTGCTCACTCTTGAAGGCCAAAATAACTTCATTGATGAGGCCATAAGCTTGTACCTATTATCTGTTGGAAAATTTTTGGTCTTCAAAGTCGTTCCGTATGCACTCCTGCAGATTTGTGTACTAAAGAGCTTTGATGTAATTATGTTAAAAGTCACTTTTCTTTCCTTTTCGCAGCCTCGCTATGGGGGTGATCGATCGCTCCCCACGGACTTCTTCTCGAAACCTCTATTTGGCTGCAAATCTTTATTCAAATATTTAAAAAATTTCTTTTTTAAATATGAGTTGATTTTTCATTAGTAAAAATATTGTGTGAGCTTCGTTAGTCCTACATAAGAGTATTTCGCCTTTTTTACAAGTTAATTGGCTGCTTTAAATATAATAAAAAAGATATATGCGTAAAACCATGATGTGGCGTTTTTGTGCACAGTTTTTATCGGTAACAAACTGTTTATCCTACAGATTAGCGAAAAGTCCACAACAGAATTTTAAGAATTTCATTTTCACATTTCCAACAAAATCACACATAAATCACTGTTTCGTAGCGCATTAAATAATACCGTAGCACATAGGTAGATTTTCAAGTTTTATGCGGCCAAAAATATTTTATTGTCTACATCTATTCCAAATTGTTTGTTTAATGCAAAATTTTAATAATTTGTGTTAAAAGTCGATTTTATTGAAAAATATATACAGTGACTCCAAAAAAAATCATACGCCAGAGTTTTTAAATTTATTTCAAAGAGTTCTGTCTAAAATATTACTTTCTTATTTTCGTTTAAAAATATAGACAAATTTTTAAATAAAAATCGTTTCAAGCAGAATTTCTAAGCTTATGGAAAAAATCCGAAAAATCGTAGAAATTTCTAAAAGTAGATTAAAAATTTCAAAGCGCGACCATAATTTATAGAAGATTTTTAGGAGATTTCTAAGTGTACTAGTGTAAAAAATTAAATTCTCAATGCTGTGAAAATTTCCGTCGATTTTATAAGCTTTTTCTGTAGGGTGTTTGCCTTATATGTACGCGAGACCGCTCCAATTAAAATTTCCGAAAAGCCAATGAATATTTTCAAAAATTTAAATGTTGCATATTATTATATTAAAATTGAACGAGCTGCAAAATTGCATACTCAAAAACCTTCTAAAAAAATTTAGCTTTAGAATTCTTAGCCCCTTTTTATGATAAGTATTTCCTTGACTTTGAAAAATTGGAAATACTAAAAATACTGCCTAAAAAGTTAACAATAATCGGTCATAAATATCGCGGTTACTTTCGAGCATCACCTACTTTAACCAAGATATGCGTTAGAAATATAAACATTAAAATCAAATATAAAACACAAAAAAGAAAATTATTGTAGGTACATATGAAAAACCCTGTATCTAGTAGTGAAGTGCGGCTTTGTGCGACGTAATTTTTTGTCGACAGAATACTAATTGTACTAGATATCATGTCCGTGGTTTAATTTGACTGAGTCTGACAGAGCAATATAACAAAATCAATTTTGAACACAAAATAGAGTGAAATTTTTTTTTAAAATATCCCAACTTTAAATGCTTAAAACTATAAACTTAGAATTATTGGAAATCAAGGATATTATTGTAAAGTGTTAATAATTACTTGAAGATTTAGGATCCATAACGATTACTTACATAAAATGCTTTAAATAATAAATATTCACGTTGAAACTAGCACTTAAAAATATGTAAAAAAAAATTAAAATATTAACTTTAGATATGCTAAGTTTCGACCATCAGGGAGCAAGTGCAGAGTATGGGGTCAGGAAAAAAGCGATGGATTATTGTTCCCAAGTCTATTTCCAATATGTGGGTATGTTTCTTTCTGTAATTGTAACAACTTCACAAAATTCAATTTTGGCCGCATAAAACATGAAAATCTACCTATGTGCGTAGGTTACAATAACAATAAAAGCGCCATTCACATCAACAATGATACAACAAAAGACAAAAAAAAAGATTTTTCAGAGCAACTGTGGTAAGCCACTTCAAGCAAGAATTAAAAAAAAACATTTTTAATTTAAACGATGTATTTCACAATAATGCGTTGATTTTTCCGTACTTAACTCAGTTTACTTACTTTTTTTTTTTTGTTTTTGAATTAAAACACTATGGCACCGAATTGAACAAAATGAGTATGAAATTTAAAGTTTGCGCTCTCGGAAAAAAAATATGTATCTTTAACAAATTCCACTAAATTTCAGAAATGAACAGCAAAATATCCGCCTATCATCACAGTTTATTCACGTTTAATCGCAAATAAATACATGGGCATTTGTAGGCAAATCATTAAAAATGCGTGGTGATGCAACGGTAGTCATATCAATCAGTATTCTGTGCCACCCAGCCCAACTTGCCTTCACTCATCATTCCATATATTAAGTGATTTTTTTTTTTTAACACAGCGATGTCCTGCAGAATGTCACATTGGATAATGTCAGCCTGTAGTTATCCATACAAACATTTATGTGTGCAGAGATACTTGGTTTTTTATACCTTTCATGAGAATGAAATGGTATTATAACTTAGTGCCAAAAAATTTTTGTCGAAAGTACCAGAAGGAAGCGTGGGGGACCCACCAAAATATATACCGATATGATCAGAATCACGAGCTGAGTCGATTAAGCCATGTCCGTCTGTCCGTCTGTCCGTCCGTCCGTCTGTGTGAACGCAAACTAGTCCCTCAGTTTTTGAGATATCTGAATGAAATTCGGAATACAGGTATTTTGTTATATGCAGCTGATCATTTATCGGAACCGGCCGAATCGGACCACTATAACATATAGAAAACAACCGATTATTCAGATATACATGAAATTTTTGGATGAACTTTGTGCATAACTTCCCCATTTAAACAGCTAAGGACATGAAACTTTGAAGTAGACGTGCCCATTTTGGCCCAAACAAGGTTACCGAAAATTGTCAAGATCGGACCACTATAACATATAGTTCCACAACATCCGATTATTCAGATATACACATTTTGGTGTATAACTCCTCCATTTTAACAGCTAACGGCCTGAAATTTTGAAGTATTTGTACCCATATGGACCCAAACGGGATTGCCGAAAATTGTTAATATCGGACCACTATAACCTATAGCTCCCCTACAACCGATTGTTCAGATATGGACATTTTGGTGTATAACTCCTCCATTTTAACAGCTAACGGCGTGAAATTTTGAAGTATTTGTACCCATATGGACCCAAACAGGGTTACCGAAAATTGTCAAGATCGGACCACTATAACATATAGCTCCCCTACAACCGATTGTTCGGATATGGACATTTTGGTGTATAACTCCTCCATTTTAACAGCTAACGGCGTGAAATTTTGAAGTATTTGTACCCATATGGGCCCAAACGGGTTTACCGAAAATTGTCAAGATCGGACCACTATAACATATAGCTCCCCTACAACCGATTGTTCAGATATGGACATTTTGGTGTATAACTCCTCCATTTTAACAGCTAACGGCGTGAAATTTTGAAGTATTTGTACCCATATGGGCTCAAACGGGGTTACCGAAAATTTTCAAGATCGGACCATTATAACATATAGCTCCCATACAACCGATTGTTCAGATATGGACATTTTGGTGTATAACTCCTCCATTTAAATAGCCAAGACACCATTTTTTCTAATAAATCTTTCCATAAATAACCCACAGAATTAAAATTATAAATTAAACTTAATCCGGCTATGTACATACATAACTTTTCATTTCCCCACTCATGAAAGGTATGAAGTCTACGGTACGGCCGAAGACAGCCGCGCTTTTACTTGTTTTTTTTTGTTACATACGCCCATATGCCATTAAAAATTCATCTGTCAAAAACATTGTCATGGCTGCTAAAATTGTCGCCACCTCCACATTGCCTTTTGTTTATTATTGCCACCTATCGGAATACATAAATATTTAACAGCATAGAAGTGAGCATGCGTTAAATTTTAGATATCATCCTCACCGTATCCGAAACGCACATGCCAGAATATGATGAATAATTGATGCGAACATTTTGGTATACTAGTTTTTGTTTTTTTTTTTTTATTTTTTCATGAATATAAATTTTTAATTTCAAATGCTTTAAAACACATACAGGCCAAAGTTTACACGAATACACTCAGGGAAAAAAAAATATAAAAACCGATGAAAACGTGCTTAAAATAGGCAAAAACGTATTTAAAAGTGATGTAAATACCAACATTTTTATTTTAAAAATATTCATAGTAAAATTTTTAAATCAAGAAAAAACATTTTAAATTTAAAAATGTTTATTTTTATTTTAAGCACTATGAGAAAAAAAACGCTGCAGTGTTCCCGATATCATTTTCTCTTCCGGATTCGAAATTGTATCTAACGGTATTCTCCTCATCTTCTCTCAATCCGAGTCCCAACTACAAAAATATAGCCTCCGCTTGTTCTCCTCTTCTTTTCTACTTCGCCTTAACTGTTTGCTATCTTTATTTCATATTCTCATTATTCTCCTTTTTCTTTAATTTATATTCTCCTCCGGATTCGAACCATGACATCAACCTGAAATTCAATCCAACGCCATCACATAGTGGAACATTAAACATTATATTGAATTTTATTGAGGTTTTTATACTTCCCTTTTCCTAAGAAAGAATCCATGAATTGTATGAATCACTGTAAAAACAAAATTAAAAAAAATCGATTCTCATTATTGTTTTTGTTAGATTTCTCACAAAAATATTTTGAACAAAGAGCGAGTTTTTGAATAACATTCATTTTCATTTTTAATTTAAGTATGTTTCTTTTTAAATCCAAAATGCACTTATACTTCAAAAATTTCATTCTTAATTCAAAAAATTTAATTTTTAATTTAAAAATTTTCATTATTAAAATAAAAATGGTTTGGTTTAAAACATGCATTATGAAAACAAAAATTTTATTTTTGATTTTAAAATGCTGTTTTTGACTGAGTGTATATTTCCGGTAATTATCGTGAGTGGGAAACTGAAACGGAAATTTTCATTCACCGTTTTACAATTAAATGCAAGTGTATTTAAGCCAATTTTATTTTTACAAGTTTTTTTAGTTTTAGTTTCATTCGATATTCCCTGATCTCTTATTGGTTCGTTTAACTCATCTTGGATTAATGGCTTTGGCGTATCTAGTTTACATTCAAAATCACTATCATCAACGCTAAATTTCTTCTCAAAATCAATTTGCTCCTCTTCTGAAGCATCCCATTTAGGTTCTCGTATATTCTCAGCACTAGGCGAAAGTCTATAAGCCGATCGTAGATATCTGAAGGTATGCCCATAAGCTCGACTTTTTCGATTATTTCCAATTACTTTCACCAAACAACAATAACAATCATCATGTTGTTTCATGGGCTCTTTCTTTGAAAGCCTTTTCAGAGCCTACGGTGGAAGAGTGAGCGCTCCGCAGACGAAACACACTGCGAATGTCTCTTTTTGGCCGGAATATGTACCTACATAAGTAGTATGTAGATTTGTTTTCATTTCTATGTACACATTTAAATATACAAACAACCATACATTTTAATACATTGATTTTAATGTTATTACTTTAGCAGTTCGAAGAAGAAAAAAACAATTTTGCAATATTTGTAGAATTTCAATGTGCCAAACCAACGAAAAAACAACAACAACTCTTATAACAACAAAACCATGTACCTAAATATCTCTACTACCTTCAATATCAATATTAGCTATTCGAAAACTTGGTATTTTCATTTTGTTTTCAACATTTTCGGTAATCACAAAGTTACAACATGCCATGCCATGCCACGCCACCACATCACAGCACACCACACCACACTTTTAGCATAGAAAAGCTGTTCAATATCCTTGGCTTTTAACCAATAACGGTGAGCGGTGGCAGAGAAAAATCAATTAGCTAGCGCATGCATATTCCTGTATATATGTTTGTATTTAAGTGTATGTCGGGCATATTGATTAGTAAGAGGACAGATTATGGTAAACAGACATGTGCTAGTACATTTCGCAGTATCCTTTTATATACATACATACTCGTACATACATAAATAGGGATGAACAAGTATATATGTATACTAGCAAATACCCGTTGCTTCGCAATGACGAATAATAGTTACTTAATCTAACTTAAGTCAAGTCAAGTCAAGTCAAGTCAAGTCAAGTCAAGTCAAGTCAAGTCAAGTCAAGTCAAGTCAAGTCAAGTCAAGTTAAGTCAAGTCAAGTCAAGTCAAGTCAAGTCAAGCCAAGTCAAGTCAATGGGGACCCGGCCTAGGCATCACTATAAAAATAATTCTGTGCTAAATTCCTGATAAAAATCTTTCATTTGGTAGCAATATCGCTCAGAAATATTCGAGGGTCATCCGGTCCACCTATTGACCCTTATCTGGAGACCCGGCCTAGGCATCACTATTAAAATAGCTCTATATTGAAGTCCAGATCAAGACCTTTCATTCCATACCAATATCGCTCAGACACATCCCGACGTCATCCAGATCCACCTTTTGACCCATATTAGAAGACCCGGCATGGAAATCACAATGAATCACATATGTAGGTCTGTGTTAAAGCCCTGCTCAATACCTTTCATTTGATATCAATATCGCACGTGTAGGTGCAGGTGTTCTTGAGTTATAGCATAGTATGCATGCATAAACAGGTTTTTGATTGCCGCCGAGACAAACAACAAACCGTGCAAAAACAAACATATGAGTCGCCTACGCTGCGCTGCCTGGTACGTCTGCGACGCGTCCACTGAACACGGCAAATGACCAAACAAATTTGTCTATGCTTGCGCTTTTTTGAGTTTTTTGAAATTTAAAACCGGGAAAAAGGTATTAAAGTCTTAGAAATGCGCAAAAAAACTACATGGTTCTCGAGAATTTACCATTTGTGACATTTTAAAAAAAGAATTATTAAAATCGGTCCAGTACTTTTTGAGTTATCGCGTTACATACATTTTCCACACAATCAATTTTATATAATTATATAGATCAGGGACCGTAACGGTTATAAGTGATATCCAAAAAGTTGATTTTTAACGATTATTTTCTGAGTTTTATTTTTTGCTCAGAAAATAAAAGTTTTTTCTTGAGTTTTATTTTTTGATCAGAAAATAAAAGTTTTTTCTTGAGTTTTATTTTTCGATCAGAAAATAAAAGTTATTTTTTGAGTTTTATTTTTCCCTCAGAAAATAAAAGTTTTTTTCTGAGTTTTATTTTTCGATCAGAAAATAAAAGTTATTTTTTGAGTTTTATTTTTCCCTCAGAAAATAAAAGTTATTTTTGAGTTTTATTTTTCGATCAGAAAATAAAAGTTATTTTTTGAGTTTTATTTTTTTGCTCAGATAATAAAAGTTTATTTATAAATTTTACGTATTTATGTGACGCGAGAAAAGGGAAAAATAAAACTCAAAAAATAGCTTTTATTTTCTGATCGAAAAATAAAACTCAGAAAAAAACTTTTATTTTCTGAGGGAAAAAATAAAACTCAAAAAATAACTTTTATTTTCTGAGCGAAATATAAAAATCAAAAAATAACTTTTATTTGCTGAGGGAAAAATAAAACTCAGAAAATAACGATTAAAAATCAATTTTTTTATAAAAATCGAAAAAATAAAAGTTAATACACCTAGAGGTAGTCTGCGTTACGGTGATTACATCTGTGTACTTCTTTTGCGTTAAGCGTTTCTCCTTCAGTATGATTTTTTTAGTCAAAATTTAAAAAATAACGATTATTTGCAATCCCTGGTATAGATACATGAAGGAATTATTTAACTGAAAAAGGGAAATTGTTTGTAGGAAGTGGGGTTAGACACGAACACTGGCATTATTGTACTATATAGATTTTAGCAGTTTACTTGAGCGGCAATCAATGAAGAGGTAAAGAAATCAAGTCCTAATAAGCTCTTCGTCTAAAATTTAAACAACACCAGCACTTAAGCTAAAGTTTTGAAATTATTGCTTTGTATGAAAAATTCTAATTTTCTAAAAACTTTCATTGTAAAATATTTTTATTTTAAGTAAGTAAATCTAAGTAAGTATGTATTTATTTTATTTCTTTACAGCAGGCTTCAATATTTAAGCTAAAAATTGTATTGCGAATAGTTGAATCTTTGAATGTATACGCGAGTAAAAATTGCCTAGCATAAAAAATGTATACGTACATCAGGGCCGTGCGCAGGAATTAGCCTTGGGGGGGGGTTTTTAATTTTGGTTTGCATTCGCATACATTTTTCGCAAAGATAAACATATTTGCTGAAACAGATATCCAGACTCATACACCATAAATTTAAATGTTCTCTAACTTTTCTGAAACTCATTATGATTCATCAAAACCTAGTTAACCAGGTCCTGAATAGTACACGGAAAGAATTTTTTACTAGAATCAATGCCGAGACAAGAAAAATTAGACTTGATTTTGAACTTAGAAAATAATTTCTTAATATCAAGAAAATCCAAGAAAATTGGCTTTTAAATAAATAAGAAAAAATTTTCTTGCTTCAAGTGAAATTGGATTTTAAATAAATAAGAAAACATTTTCTTGCTTCAAGTAAAATTGAATTTTAAATAAATAAGAAATAATTTACTTAGGGTAAGTGTTTTTTCTTGTTTTTTGAAATAAATAATTAAGAAATTATTTTTTTGTTGCAAGTAAAACTTTTCTTATACGAGCTTAAGTTAGTAAGAAAATATTAAATATTAAATTAAGTAAATATTTTCTAAAAATATTAAAAACGTAAAAAATAAGGAAAATTAAAACTAATCATAAGGGATTAGAAAACCATAATTAGTCAACTAGTATTTTCCTAGGACTTGTTTATTGAAATGACAACATTTTATTTAATATAAATGAAGATGCAAATAGTGAACTCCTTATACCAAATGCTTCACTAACAATTTGAGAATTGCAAAAATATTCAGAAATATGCAAAGCGGATGGCAAATTAAAAAAATACATGTAACTTTGTAAATGCAAATTCAGCAAGAAAAATTTTACTTCGCTCAAGAAAACGTTTTCTTATTTATTTTACATTTTTTTCGCTTTATTTTGTTGTTCCAATTCGTCGAAACACAATTTTCTTAAATTCTTCTTGATATTAGCAAAAAGATTTTAAGAAAAGATGTTCTTATTTATTTAAACATTTTTTTTTAATATTTTTTTTCTATAGATTTTGTTAGTGTTCTTGAATAAGAAAATAATTGTCTCATTTTTGGAAAACTCAATTTCTTATTTCCAGTAATAATTAAGTAAATTTTTCTTATTTTCCTAAAAATTTTCTAAATTGAATTCAAGAAAGCATTTTTCTTGATTCAAGTATACAAATTTCTTTCCGTGTACTGTTTACAGTACTTGTTAATTGAAACTGCTCACTGTTTTCACAAAATGAACATTTTTTGTTATCAGTACAATTTTTTTAAAAATGCCAAACGAACATATGCTACACAACTTTGTAATTTCGGAAATCTCCAAGTGCAATTCAAAGTGCCGAACTTATGTATTGGCCAACCTTATTTTTTGCAACTTTCACCAATTTCTTCTTCCGTAAAATTATTGTAACTAATTTTGTCAAAAATTATGAGTCAAGATTCAATGCAAAATTTATAAACTGCATTTTGAAAATTTTTGCAAAATCATTGCAACTTAGATTTGGTCATGGGAACATTGTAGTACAAGCAGAGCGTTCATAAACGTAAATTTTTATTAAGCATAGCTCATCACAATCAGCAAAAAATTTTGTACTGCCGCTGTTGCGTTTCATGCTGCGTTTCTGAACATACCCATAGCTTTGGAGGCGAATTGTCAAACTACCCCATCCGGAGTCCTCGTTCATTGAACAATCAAAATTGGCCGGAAAAAGTAGAAAAGATGGGTCGGCTTTCCATTATTACAGCACGCCCTGAGGAAAATGACTTATACAGGGGTGTAGAGGGGCTCTCACAGTTCCCAAATCTTAAAACCAATCTAGCCGGAGGCTTGTAATTTCCGAGATATTTGTTGTTAAAGTTTCTAATTTTACTATGTATAAACACTATACGCACACAAACGTGCGCAAAAGGTGTTATATACAAAACCATTGTGGTCCATGGATTTTAATCCAGAAAGAGAATTCTGCCGGCTGAGGGTTATTTTTTTTGAAGCCAACGCAAAAAGGTGTCCTGGCAAGTTTGGTTTTCACATTTGGGATCTGTGAGAGCCCTCTTACACCCCTGTATAAGTCGTTTTTCTCGTGGCGTGCTGGGATAATGGAAAGTTTCCCTTTTTGAGTACTTATAATAATATATAATAATAATACAATGGCGCTATTATAACTCTGACGAGTTTTATGGCCGAGCTTCTCTCCCAATTCGAGGTGTGCTCCTTTTTGTTTTTCCTACTAATTGGGTGGACCTACAGTTTTATGCCGGCTCCGAACGGCGAATGCATTTTTTGTGAGAAGCTTTTTCATGGCAGAAATACTCTCGGAGGGTATGCCGCCCACTGCCGAGAGGTGACCGCTGCTCTTAAAAAACCCAATAATTGGATTTTTACTAATTAGAAAAATTTGTTTGGCTCGGACCGTGGTTTGAACCCGAGACCTCTGGCATAGCAGGCGAGCACTCTACCCACTGCACCACAGCGGCCAGTACTTAAAGTGAATTAATATCTGAGATTTATTTTTTAATATTAAATACATTGAATGTACGTACACACGTAAATAATATATGTATGCAATTCTAGTGCAAGATAAATATGTTAATGAACGATACGACATTGTACCTTAGTTTTAAAATTTTATATATATTACTTTCTAATTAGTTTTAAGATTTCATAAAAATTGTTACTTTCTAATTAATTTAATGATACAATAAAATCTATATCCCAATTCTAAAAATGTAGTTGGACAAAAAAGTAGATTTTTCTGTTCTCAGGCTACTTTAAGGGCACGGACATTAGACGGTCACGCCTTATATGGACCGAAAAAAGTCCCCCACCCCCTTTATTTTGTCTTTTTGCAAATGAGTTTATAATGAGGGCGGATTTACCTCTAGAAGCGCCCTGGGCAAACAAATCAAGCCGCGCCCCAATATTTCCAAAAAAAAAAAACCGTACTTGCCTTCGTGTGGTGACATTTCATTACTGATATATTTTACGGATTGAAAAAATTTGATTCGATTCTTATATAGGTACCACATTTTTTCCATTTTCTAACCTTCAAAATGATCTGATCTTAAACCCTAATTATTAGGTGGCACAGATTTCGCAATATCATTAAATTGCAGTTCATCATACGAATCTGAAAAACAATTTTATAGTGAATATGTTTCGTCCTGAAACTAAACTCACTCTTTTCGAGGAGTTTGAAAAAAAAAATAATCAAGTTTAGGGATTTTCGACAGTTTTTTTTTTTTTGAAAACTCTTTCATTCTTGTTGTAATATTGAAAAAAAAATTTTTTAGTAAATAAAAAAAATTTTTTCTTTGTCTTAGTTTTGGCGCCCCTATTGAAACGGCGCCCTGGGCAGCTGCCCATGTTGCCCCTATGTAAATCCGCTCCTGAATGAGTCTATATCAAAATCGCCTAGGTTCACGCACCGAATTAAATTTTACCGAATTAATAGCTAATTTTCTTTTATTTTTCTACCAAAAATAAAATTTACTAGTCTCAAGCAACGAGGTTTGTGGGAAAGTAACATTTGCTCTCAATGAGAGATGTTAGCAAAAAGTAAGGATACACGATGTTATCAAAATTTGCTGGTTTTCCATGTTTTTGGGATAAATTGGATTACTACTTCCATTTTCACCTTTTTTTTAATAAAAGCATATAGCTAATTTGATTTACGTTTACTTTTTTGTTTGACATATTTTTGTTTTGTTCTTATTATCGCTAGTAAAATTTGCTAGTTGAAATTTGTTCAACAAAAATTAGCAAGGAGAGTTAGTGGAACTGTAACTTTTGCTCTCTCAATTTTCTGACATTTCGCTTTCTTTCACCAGTTAGTGTATAAAGAAATGGACCTATTAATAACTTTTATTTTCTGAGGGAAAAATAAAACTCAAAAAATAACTTTTATTTTCAGAAAATAAAACTCAGAAAATAATGATTAAAAAACAACTTTTTGGATATAACTCTTAACCGTTACAGTCCCTGCATAAAATTCATTAGAAAAATAATTTGGTAATAAAAACAGTTTGTATTCAAGCAAAGCTTGAGAAATAGATGTGTACTTAGCATGAACAAACTCACTCAAAAATTTTGTTCGATGTTCAAAATTACTATAAACTAAAATAAAGCTTAAAGAGTTGTGGCGTTTTGATATTAAAAGCAACTTTATTTATTTCAATATTTGTTCATATTGTAATACAATAATATGGAAAAAAAAAGGGGAAATTTTCCAATAATGCCGCACGCCCCCAAAAAAACGATTTTTACCGTGGGTTAGGGGAGGGGAAGGGTGTTCTGAATCCGTAAAATTTAGGCGCCGGACGTACCTCGTTTTCGAGGAATTTATGGTTAAAGTTTAGTAACTCCATATAAATTCGATAGATAAAGAAAAAACACAGTGCTTTTGCGCAGAACACTTTTCTCCCCCCGTGCGCACGGCCCTGACGTACATAAACAAAAAACATAAATAAATCTACAAAAAAATAAATGTACGACCGAAAAGAAAAAAAACTTTTAAATATCCGCCACACGGAGCACTTCCGCCAAAATGTTGCGGCTTAAAGCTCAACCGAAATTCGTTGTACCTCCGCCACCGTTAAAAGCCTATTTAAAAAAAAAAAAACAGTATGCTGACACATAAATTTTTATTTCATAAACTCTCTGCACACATGCGTATTTATTTATGTACGAATTTTTGACGGAATATTCAAGCAAATACTCATGTGCATACATATGACGAGCTCGGAGCAAAAATGAGACATATTTTTTCTCAGAGCAAAAACGAACTACCATAGAAACAAAAAACGCGATAACTCGAAGTGCAAAAAAAGCCGGCAAAACCTTTTAGTTCCTTTTTTCCCTAATGGCCTCTGCAGATTGCATTTTAAATTACGTTGATTAGCCGAAATTACTTTCCGAATACACGCGCATTCACACACGTTTTTGAGTAATTTCATTTAGTCGTGTTTCAGTTACGCTGTTCCTGCGCCAAATACAAATTTTTGCATGGTCAACTTAAATGAGAATATCATTAATCAAATACTCCCACCAAATTGATTTTTTTATAATTAAAGAATCGCTAATGTAATATACAATGAGAATATATCTAAGAAACCGTCGCGAACAAATTTAATAGCCGTGCTTTTATTTTAGCGCAGATATATATACGCTAAAATAAAACACAGCTAATGTGAAATATTAGCGATGGGTAAAAATGTTTTCGATTATAATCTATAAAATTTAGAGAAGAGACCGATTCCAGAGTAATTTCGTGAGTTATTTAGCCGAAATGCGCATTTCAAGGGTAATTTAAGCTGGCATTTTTGTATGGTGAAACAACGTTATTTAAGGGTAATTAACGCCGAAGCAACGATTTTTGCTTAAATTACCCTTAAATCATGCCAATGTGCAGAGGCTATAAGAAAAAAAGGACAAAAACGGAATAAAATGTTTTGCCGGCATGTTTTTGTGCTTCGAGTTTTGGTTTTTGCTCCGAGAAAAAAATATGTCTCATTTTTGCTCTGAGCTCGTCATATCTATTTCCGTATGATCTGCTATCCAATGAAACATTAAACAGTGCTTTTGAAGTATGAATATTTGTTTTTAATAATGATTAAAAACTAAATAAATATACTTTGCCAGGAGAAGAGATAGAAAATATTTTACATCAACACCCGAGTAGTAATTTCAAAAATACAAATTTTTGTAGAAGAAAAGCAGTGGAATTTCCTTCGAGTTTGCATAAAATAAAGTGGCTTTGGCCAAGCGTAGTAAAATATTAAAGCACCACAACGAAAATCGTATGTGAAACGCGCCAGGGTATTCATCATAAAAATATGTATGTATGTATATTGAAATTGATATATTTTTAATCATGAAATATCATGGAATGTTTCCTTTCTTCCTTCCTTCCGCTGACAATGGCTTGATATGCGTGATATGGCAAGTATAAAGTTTAATTTTTAATTGTTGGGGTAAGTGGAAAAAAATTCAACAACTATTTACAGCGAAGGTTGAGTGTATAGCTATTTCACGAAAAACCATTTTCGATCATCAGCACTCTTTTCGGAAGTGGATGCACCGGGGATTGAACCCGAGTCCATTCCAACTTCAGCCGCAATGACCCAACGCATAAAGACACTCGGCCATTGAGACTCTGTGCAAGCTGTTGGATTTTCCCCACTTTTGCCTTTTTCATTTTCAACATTAACGTTAGTGTGTATATGCTTTTGCATATATTCTCCACAAACGTGCTGAATTTTTGTTGTAGGCAGTTCGCAGTGAACATTGTTGTTGGTATTTATTTTATGTATATACCAAACAACGTTAACAATTTTACTTGAAAGAGTTTTTAGTGCTTAGCACGAAATTTTTATTTTTAATTAAATTTTTAATTGTTGGGGTAAGTGGAAAAAAAGTTTAATATTTGATATTCACATACCACACAACCATTCATCATATGTATGTATATATGTAAATAAATACACATGTGTTTAGTAGTAATGCGTACATATTGGCAAACATATCGCTCTTATTCCAAAAAACGAATTCTCCATTTTTTTACAAACTGATTGTCTTCGAAATGCAGCCCAAACTTTTGCGTGGGAGTCCAAAAAAAAAAGCGACCGAACGCTCTTCTATGAACAAGTTCTCATTTTATGTACTACACTTAAACGATGAATGAAAATTATTGCGCTGGATTATAGATTTCGCAATAAGCTTTTTGCAATTCACAGAAATCTTTTTTTTTTTGTATAGCTGGTGACTTTTTTTGAACTGTTATGAAAGAAGAACAGATCTACTGTCAGTACCCAGTAGAAAAAAAGGAGTAAGAATCGCCAATAATAGGGCTTTACCCTTCATTTTTTAGTATTTTAAGACCAGCTTTTTAAGGAAAATTTTGATGTGAAACATTAATATTTTTTAATTTTGTAGAAGCTATGGATCTATATATTTCGCAGATCAACACATCTCCTTATCAGATTTATGTTTTCCTGGCGATTTTGTATCTCGAAACGTTGGATTGGTATTCTAATGGCATTAGCCTTCCATCGCGGTTGCAGTTTGCTTGATTTAAAAGTTATATTCAAGATTTGAATAGCTTTTGTCAGCTTATCAGCTCAACATCTTTCCAACCTCTGAAAACTCTTAGCGCCCCGATTGTAACCCAATCACCATGTATAAAGTGCAAACCTTCGCTGCTTTGGCTTTTTTTACCACCCGTGTTCTGTAAACCAGATAGCGCCCATTTAAACTTTATAACCGCCTAAATGAGACCTGCATAGCCGCCAAACCAACAGTTGAGCCAAAAATTTTAATTGAATTTCCGACGCCCAACTCTACTACTTCAGAGCTGAAAATGACTATAGCAGAAAATAATGCCGGAATCGCCATTTGGCGTTAGGTCGGTCGCGCGCTGATCGTATCTCAAAGCCGCTTCACACTGACATTCGATATTAGATGTTGGATTGTAAACATTTTCACTGCCACTAATACATATATTTTGTTGAATTTTTTCATAAATCTCATAATTTTTCACCAAAAAAAACAATTTTAATTTACTTGAGTCAAACGCCCGACTTAGCAGAGAAATGTTCAACTCAAGCGTTATACATGGTTGCAATGAACATACGATATTACAAAAATTTTACGATCAAACGCTTGAGGTCACAATGCGATTTGCTCCATATATTTCCATTCATTTCTAATCACTTGTCAGAAGCGCGACCGACCGAACACCAAATTGCGATTCAGGCATAAAGAATTTCTTTTTTGTTGCTTGCTTTTCCGACAATGTAGGATTGCGATGTATTGTGGAACGAATTTCCGTCATACCCTGTCAAATTTGATTTGGTTAAAATCCGGTTGCGGCTATGTGCCATCTTCATTACTAAGCAACTGAAGATGCACATAGCCGAAACCGGTTTCTACCCAAATCAAACTTGACAAGAGATGACGGAAATTCGTTCCACAATACATCGGAAATATAGAGCTTCCCAAAGACCACAGTCGTGGTATGGATCGATGGAACTGGACGTCAGAAATTAAAGTTTGGCAAATCTCAATTTTGGCATAGGCGGTTATAAAATTTTCACATAAGCGGTTATGTTAAGTTTAAAAGACGATATGTATAGCGGTTTTCCAGTATTGGTGACGTTTACAGTCTAAAAATAAACATAAGTATACCTGTATAAAAAGAGATAAATCATGTTGAGTTGTCTGCTTCCACGGCCTCATGCCTTCATATAAATGTGTTTTTTAAGCATTCGTTCAAACATTTACAGATATACATAAGCACATACATACATATCTACATACGTAAATATAAACTCTCTGCGTTGCAGAATGCAATCGTGGCAGGCAAAACTATGGCTGGTCAAATAATATACAGATTGTATGAGGTTTAAGGTTCAGACATTGGTGACTTATAAGTATTTCTGTATCGTTAACCTTATAGTAACTTTATCGCTATCCATGTGAGCTGTTAGTGGTGCCGTAAATCTGTAAACAGCTGACACTTGTCGAGGCAGATCTTGGAAGGTAGGCGCATAGGCGAATTCAGAAATTTCCCATGTATTTTGTTATTGCTATTGGTAGATTGTAACGTCAAAATAATATTTCTCCTTGTTAAAATCTGAATTCGCTTGGGACACGCCCATTACTATTGGCCATGGTGTGAATTCGCTTTGATTTTGATATTATAATCTACCTTTGTAAATAAAAAAAGAAGTTTCTCAATTCGCCTATGCGCCTACCTTCCTATATCTGCTTTCACAAGCGTCAGCTGTTTACGGATTTAGGGTTGCTAACCAAAATCCAATTGGTCTGTAACAGTGATGCCGAAATTGGGCCTTTCGGACCAAATCTGGTCCGATAAATTTACTTTGGGCTGTTGGGCGGCTAAAATCAATTTTGGTCCGAATGACCAAATGAATGAATATTTTTAGTGGATGCAATTTCTCGGACGCTAAACATTTTATCTTTCCCGTGTAAAGTTCTTTTATTTTTAGCGAAACACACTATTCGCATATCTATTAGAGTTGGGAAATTTAGTTCACTTTGTTGAGCGCTCTCTTCAGTGAACTAGTTCACTTTAGTGACTTTGCATAGGCTATCCAGGAAGGAAGTCCCAAGAAAGCGTTGTCTGCCGCTGTTAAGAGCCGAGCAAAGCAGTCATTGTGAATGGATACAAGTGACTTGACTCTGGGATGTGTGTTAAAAAGGTCGAACAGCTGTGCTCAGCTGATTTCAGGGTTGCTGTTATGGCCCAATAACGATGGTGAAAGCAATAGAAGTTGCCCTTCTTCTTTCTGTTTTGTAGGTTGTTGATTTTACATTCTTGCACATGTTATTCGTGGAATAGCTGGCGTTTACGCTATCACCGGGAATTGCGGTTTAGGAACTCAGCCTTAAATTCTTTTCGGAATTATGAATTGGTTTTTTCAATTCCCAATTCCGGAATTGCGTTTCTGTCTTGATTGCTACGACCTTGTCATTATGGTCCCTTTTCTTACAACAACCACATCCGGCCGCCATACCAATCTGTACCCCCGGAAGTCGCCGCCATACCAATCTGTCCCCGATTTTGATATTTTTCGATGACTTATCGTCTTTTTTTTTATCGAATTTCGACTACGCATCCCAGAGCTATTTCACTGTATGCTATACACTATGAAAGCAGTGGCAGATGAGGTGTTCGATTGTCTCCTCGCCTCATCATCTTTCCAGCTTATGCAGCATCTGCGGTAGGGTGCACCTAGCCTCTCTGCGTGTTTCCCAATGAGGCAGTGTCCTGTGAGTACCACCACAAGGTTCGAGATGTCATCTCTACTTAGAGTACTTATTTGATGGGATCCCTTGTGAACCCATTTCTGCCAGATTTGCCTTGATGTTCGACATACTGGCTTCTGTATCTGTATCTGTATCTGTATCTATCGCTTGCTAGTTTATAGACATGCTGTTTAAGAATTAGCATGTTTGTGGCTAAGGCATACCTATGCCTTATGGAAGAACCTGCTCGGTAGTGCCCTGCCTCGCAAGTTCATCCGCCCTACAATTGCCATTGATATCCCTATGTCCCGGGACCTACACGAGGTGCAGACAGGTCTGTTTGGCCATCTCCTTTAGAGATCGGCGACAGTCTAGTGTTAGTTCTGAATTAAATGAGTGGGAGTCAAGATTACTTAGTATGTACATATGTATTTAAAAATAAATATGTAATTCCATTTTAAGTTGACTTCTGATTTTTGGGCCTTTTTTGGCGGATTTGGGCGGTAATTTGGTCGGTAAAATTTTTTTTCAGTGGCAACACTGGTCTGTAAGTTAACGATACAGCTACAGAATTACGATAAGGCACCAATGACTAGTAACACAGCTTGTCGTAAGGTTGGTTGAATCAGCTGTTTTATAAGGTTACAGATAAGTCACCAATGTCTGCACTTTTATTCAGCTCAGCTGTTACTATGTACTTACCTTACTTATACCTACATATGTATATGTTCGTCTGCGGATTAAGTTTGGCTTTGTGTTTTTTATCGGACATTTTTTCAGACGCAACATTTTCATAAATAAAATATTTAGCTCGGAGGATTTAAGAGTTCGTTCAACTCTCAGCGCTGTCAGAGTGCTCTACGTGCAAACACACATATCTACCTATATGGATATTCTCTTATACACATTACTAATTTAAGGTGTTGCACTAGTGAAAATCTTTGCACTCTGTCTTACATTACGAAAAGCTTCTAAATCAAGTACCATGATTATATGTGTTAAAGTCAAGTTCGCCCCCTTAGCCGTGAAGTATTGACTACACTTGCTTTACTAGAAATATGCTTCATCATTACTTTATGGTATGGCCTAGAGTTTCCTATGACAATGTTATCACTGGATTCTTAATCGTCACCAAAAAAAAAAAACAAGTAAGGAAGCCTAAGTTCGAGTGGAATCGAACATTAGATACTCAGCTGTATGCTTTCATTGTTTGTTTGCGTTTGATGGAATCACGGTGTATTTTATATAAAGCGTGTGCTGCATAAAGTGGGCGTAGCCACGTCCATTTTCAACATTTTTATCAGTCATCCAACTAAGCATATGAATATTATTCTTTGTGCAAAATTTCATTCCTTTTTGACTTCTAGTTACAAAGATGTCACGTTACAAATTCCCAAAGGGTGTTTCAGAAATATCTTTGTTAAAAAGTAGGCGTGGTCATAAACCGATTTCAATAAATTTTTGCGTAATATCACAATTATTTGTCGAGTTATAGGCTAAGAAATCTCGTATACTCCTTTGTATAAAAAGAGGCGGTGCCACGCCCATTTTCCAAAATTTTTATATTTCTTTTTCCGGTCTATTGTGGAACTGATGCCACAAAATTTCAATGAATTATCTTTATATTTGACAGAGATATCGCTTAAAATGTTTTTATTAGCTCACTTTATAATACACATATATAAAAGTGGGCGTGGCCGTCAACCGATTTTAACTATTTTCCGTCCAAAATGTTTGCCTAAGTAACTAAATCACGCATACCAAGTTTCATCGATATATCTTCAATAGTTTCTGAGTTATGACATATAAAACTGTCAATGTTTGACCCTTAATAAGTGGGCGTGGCACCGCCCATTTTCCAAAATTTCATCAAATTTCTTCATAGGGGCCTGAGCTCAACACGTGCGTAAAATTTCATCGCTCCAGCTATATTAGTGACTGAGATACCAAATTTCCGATTTTTTATATATAGGAAAAGTGGGCGTGGTCATGGTCCGATTTCGCCCATTTTCAATACTAACCGTCCCAGTCTCGATACCAACATGCATTTCAAATTTTATCAAAATATATCAATTTTTGCGCGAGTTAGAGTGTTTACAGACGGACGGGCGGACATGGCTCAATCGAATTCTCTTTTCACCCTGATCATTTTGATATATATAAGTCTATATCTATCTCGATTATTTCATTCTGTTACAATCCACCGTTATGTGATTAAAACTATAATACTCTGTATACTAGTACAGCTTAATATAACAAAGAGTATTTGTAAGGACGGTTCGGTTCGCTTATAAATGATTTTCTATAGTTCTATAGTTTATCAATCCTTTCATTCCCTTAGATGTCATTTTAATATTAAATAAGTTCCACAGAGCTCCTAGTTACAACTTTAATCCTTGTTTAATATAAAATTAAAGATTTTATCGTCATTTCGAGCAAATTTCTTCGCATTTACAGTTTTTTTATGAATTTTATTTTGACATGTCATACGGCAATAATTTTAATATTCTTTACATAGAACTTACATTTATCTAATTAATTATTCTTCTTCTTCTTCTCTTGTAGATTGCAATCAAAATAAATTCATACAATAATAGGCAAAATACTTCACTTTTAACGTCGCTAACTGGTAAGTTTACAAAGATTTATTTTTATTGTATATTTGCGCATTTAAAAGTGATACCTACTTCTTTAGCTATATACATAAGTACATATATGTATAGCAATGCAACTCGCTTTATAGCTTATAAAATATTCAACTCAAAACAGTCTGCAGGACTATGTAAATATTACATTTTATGCGCACAGTGTTGTGCAAATAAAAAGCAACAAAGCATACATAATAATACTTAGTATAGTATCAATCAGAGTTGTTAAGGAATGCATTCTCTTCGGAATGTACTCCATGCAATTCCCATTCCTGTTATTGCATTTTTGGAAAACAGTCCTTAATTCCTTTTTCGGAATGGTGAATTGAAATTTCAATTCCAATTCCTTTTTGCATTCCGGAATTGTAATTCTTTTTCCAATACATCAAATGAAATTACAATTGTTTTTTTTTTCAATTCCTTTTGTGATACATAGATACATTCATTTACAGTGAAAATAAATCGATTCTTAAAAATTGTTTTATTAGTAACCAAACTTTTCCATAACAACTTCGAGCAGTTGGAATTTGATAACGAAAATTAGCAACGTAGACTTTTCTTGCTATTGTTTTTCACAATACTGTATATGTATTTGCATGTGCATTTACATACATATACATACATGCTTCTATGCAAGCTTTTTTTATCCCCCTTCACGCAAACAGACAATCGGAGTGCACTGAGAGAAAAAAAATATATGGAGGGGTCAAAGAAATTGTTTACCTATTTTGAACACTACTTTCTTTGTTTTGAGTAAATTTTCCTTAAAACATATTAAAAGGTTTATAAAATATTGTTGTTACATGCGTTACCATGGTTTCATATACTTGTTTTGAAAAAATTCATAGATTAAAATAATGAAAAATTCTTTAAGCGCCATTCCATTCCCAACTTTCCTTGTTTTGAAGACTTGATTTCTTTAATTTTGAGAAATTAAATTCCCATACAAATCCCCATGGCAACGAATTTGTTTGAATGTTTTTTTATGTTTTTTCCACATTTTTGAGAAAATTTACACAAAACAAAGAAAATTTTTTATTGGACGCGTGTTCAAAATAAGGAAAATTATGTCTTTGATCGAGAGAAATTTTTTTTGAGTGTGCATTTAACATTTTATGCTGGAGCTCAAAAAGGAAAATATATATATTTTATGCAAGAAAAAAATAAAAGTACGTTACCCCTACTTCAACAATACATACATATATTTAAGTACGAGTCTAAAGAATATAATTTTACTTAATTTCCGCCATTGTATGTGAGTAAACCGTTCTGCAGTGCGGCGACTGGAACCGCGTGTCCGCGTTGGCAATGTTGCATAAACAGAAGCGTAGCAGTTAAACACTTACTAGGGGGGGAAGTAGGGAGTTTCGATAGCATTTAATAAATGGTAAAATGTGAAAGAACTACAAAGAAAGGTATTATTATGGCAACAGAAAATATGCCCTAAAAAATTCGTTTTTAGCGCTAAAAATATGTGCTTTATACGACATGGTAGGTTGTGTGCTCCCCTTTTATGCAAGAGGTTCCAGGTTCAAACCCTGGCCCGGACAAATATCAAAAATTAGTTTTAAATAAAATTAGAACACTTTTTGTAATAAAAAATATTTTTATTAAAGGTACATATTTGATTTTATAGGTGAAAAAACGAAATAAAGAATTTTATTAAATTATAATACTTTTTGTAACAAAAAATTATTTTTATTAAAGGTACATTTTATAGAAGAAATAAAAAAATAAATAATTAAAAAATTCACATTCGCGAAACACATCTTTGTTACCAAAAGAAAACAAGTATTTTTACATACGAAAATCTATATATATTAGGGCGGGTCAATTTGTACTGATGGAAAAAAGCTGTTTCGGCCACAGCTGCGTTCTCTGGTCAATTCTGAACAAAAAGTCCAAAGGAGCATAGTTCTAAAATGAAGTTTGACCCTCCGCATCTCTAAAATTTTTTTTACATTTGTTAAAAAAAAAATATAGTTGAAGATACTCAAATTAAATTTTGAGATTTATTTGAGTTGAACCCATCCGTCGGCCGACACATTATCACAAAATTTAATCAATTTGGGTAAAGTTTACAAACGACGAAGAATTCACTATCAGAGATCTTAAATTTCTTTCCTAAATATCTCGAAATCAAAATTTATTACGGATATTCTGAATACGTCATTGTATTTTACAGGCAAAAATTAAGTTGACGTGTTTCGGCGTTTCACTTAGATTTTAAGATATACCTGTTTAACATAAAATAATTGGGAGAAATTCTTAATAAGGGGTTTGGAAAATTAATGCATTTCCCTAAAAAATAATCAAATTACATAGTTATTTATTCGAATTGCTATTGCTGTAAACTAAAAAATTTTGCGATAAATTTTCAAATAGTCACTGTGTAGCGTGTAGTGCTACACGTTCAATATGAATAGTGAGATATTTTTCTCGCTCTGAGGTTCAAGATATTATACTTTCGTCCTTTTCGCATTTTCACTTTCAATTCGTTTATTGCCAATATTGCGATCCGGATCGCGGATTTCAAAATTTCTAAACATTTTGCGATCCAGAGTACAAAATTTAAATAAAATCAATATTATGAGCGAGATGGAAAAATACGACGAAATACTATGCTAAAATATGAATTTATAGCAAAATATGCCAAAAATATGCAAACAAGTCAAGATATGCAAAAATAAGCCTTTTGACCTAAATATGCGAAAATATGCCCTAACAAGTTAGGCTTATTCTCTTCGTCTTGAGCTATAACGCCGATATATATTTATCATATGTAAATAGGACTGCAACAGAAAAATATGCATTTGCATATCTTCTGTTGCCCTAGATATTATTAATGCTCTGATTATATAATAACTTGTAGACCGAGCTGCTTTATCAATATGCAGTGGAATACTTACACAGTGCTACAGTGAAAATACACTCATGAAGAGACCTAGCTAAGATTGTTTATCTAGTCAAGTGTAACACGAAACGGTATTTGAAAAATCCGCTGAACCCTCAAATTTTTTTTATTGCTAAAAACCCGTTATTCCATGCTTGTCGGCACATAAAAATTCCTAGAGGGGCTATTTTTGAACCGATTTCAATTTCTCCAACGGTTTCGGAAAGTTAAATAATGGTATTCTTAATATATAAACAGCAGTTTGTTAGTTTATAAGGTATAAGAAGAAATTTTTGCACTTAAATCTGAAATTTTCGTTAATTTTTTTCGTTTTTTCGAGTTTGACGTCATTTTTTTTGGTACAATTCGAAAAACATGCTTAAATTACAACAAATATTATTGTTCTACTATTAATTCTTAGTAAAACTAGACCTTGTTTTTTGAAAAATTGAAAAAATTGTCGAAGTTACAACGCTTTTTCGAAAACAAGAATTTCAACGTTTTTACCACCCACTGCATAGCATAGCATATAAGATGAATTTCATATCAAAGGCTGAAAAAAACGAACATTTTGAACCCGACCCCCTCAGAATTTGATGAAATTTTGCATAGGGGTACATTTTACCTACCCAAACACAACCTCATTTTTACAAATTGCATTTTCGAAAAATTGTGGGCGTGGCAAGGTATCGAAATATTCGAAAATATTCGAAAAATGACGATAATAGCTACATTTAAAGTGTGATTACTAGGGAATGGCTTTACCGATTTCAAAAATTTTTATACCGTTAGAAAGGTATTAAAATCGCCTTTTGAAAACATACACCGTAAAAATTCTATATTACACTGAAAAAAAATTTTCATATTTTTTATTTAATAAGTAACTTTTACTTATGTATAAATGGAAAATCATAGTTTTCATAGTTTTTCTGTTCATAAATTTTCATAATAATAATAATACAATGGCGCTATTATAATTCTGACGGGTTTTATGGCCGAGAAATACTTTCGGAGGGTATGCCGCCCACTGCCGAGAGGTGACCGCTGCTCTTAAATAACCCAATAATTGGATTTTTACTAATAAGAAAATTTAAATTTTTTTTTGTGCTTGCTCGGACTGGGGTTTGAACCTGAGACATCTGGCATAGCAGGCGAACACTCTACCCGCTGCACCACAGCGGCCACTAAAATAAATTTTCATTATAAATAGAAAATTTGGAAAATAAAGATTATTATTATTTTATTTTCAGTGTACTAAAACAAAAAAAAAATTTACAGTGTATTTTTTTGAAAGCTAATTTCAATACCTTTCTAGTGGTATGAAGATCTTTGAAATCGGTAAAGCCATTCCCTATGCTATGCTATGCAGTGGGTGGTAAAAACGTTGAAATTCTTGTTTTCGAAAAAGCGTTGTAACTTCGACAATTTTTTAAATTTTTCAAAAAACAAGGTCTAGTTTTACTAAGAACTAGCAAATACCCGTCCCGCTTCGCAGCGACAAACAAAAGCTTTTATGTTATAATGGGTCTCTCCCTTTACCTTTACCTTTACCTTTACCTTTACCTTTACCTTTACCTTTACCTTTACCTTTACCTTTACCTTTACCTTTACCTTTACCTTTACCTTTACCTTTACCTTTACCTTTACCTTTACCTTTACCTTTACCTTTACCTTTACCTTTACCTTTACCTTTACCTTTACCTTTACCTTTACCTTTACCTTTACCTTTACCTTTACCTTTACCTTTACCTTTACCTTTACCTTTACCTTCACCTTTACCTTTACCTTTACCTTTACCTTTACCTTTACCTTTACCTTTACCTTTACCTTTACCTTTACCTTTACCTTTACCTTTACCTTTACCTTTACCTTTACCTTTACCTTTACCTTTACCTTTACCTTTACCTTTACCTTTACCTTTACCTTTACCTTTACCTTTACCTTTACCTTTACCTTTACCTTTACCTTTACCTTTACCTTTACCTTTACCTTTACCTTTACCTTTACCTTTACCTTTACCTTTACCTTTACCTTTACCTTTGCCTTTGCCTTTACCTTTACCTTTACCTTTACCTTTACCTTTACCTTTACCTTTACCTTTACCTTTACCTTTACCTTTACCTTTACCTTTACCTTTACCTTTACCTTTACTTTTACCTTTACCTTTACCTTTACCTTTACCTTTACCTTTACCTTTACCTTTACCTTTACCTTTACCTTTACCTTTACCTTTACCTTTACCTTTACCTTTACCTTTACCTTTACCTTTACCTTTACCTTTACCTTTACCTTTACCTTTACCTTTACCTTTACCTTTACCTTTACCTTTACCTTTACCTTTACCTTTACCTTTACCTTTACCTTTACCTTCACCTTTACCTTTACCTTACCGGGACCGTCCATCACCATCCGGGCCACTACTTGAGCCATCTCTGGGAAACAGCTTTAGAAATCACAATGAAAATAGCTGTATGTTGAAGCCCTGCTCAACGTCTTTCATTAGCTACCAATATCGCTCGAAAACATTCAGGGGTTATCCGGGTCTACGCTTTGACCCATATCGAAGCCCTGCTCGACACCTTTCATTTGATACCAATATCGCCTAGAAGCATTCGAGGGTCATCCGGGTCCACGTTTTGACCCATATTTGGGGACCCGGCCTAGGCATCGCAATGAAAATAACTCTATGTTGAAGGCCTGCTCAGTACCTTTCGTTTGATACCCATATTGCTCAAACACTTGCTGGGTCACTCTGGGTCCACATTTGGGGCTATATTCCGGGAAGTTCCCACTTTTTCGAAATTCTATATACCCTATTATGTGCGCTAGTACCACGTGAATCTACTGTGAAAATTTCAAAAAGATCGGTTGATTACTTTGAGAGTCCATAAAGGACACACACACACACACATTCATTTTTATATAATAGATTAATAGTAGAACAATAATATTTGTTGTAATTAAAGCATGTTTTTCGAATTGTACCAAAAAAATGACGTCAAACTCGAAAAAACGAAAAAATTTTACGAAAATTTCAGATTTAAGTGCAAAAATTTCTTCTTATACCTTATAAACTAACAAACTGCTGTTTATATATTAGGAATACCATTATTTAGCTTTCCGAAACCGTTGGAAAAATTGAAATCGGCTAAAAAATAGCCCCTCTAGGAATTTTTATGTCCCTACAAGCATTGAATAACGGTTTTTTAGCAATAAAAAAAAATTTGAGGGTACAGCGGATTTTTCAAATACCGTTTCGTGTTAAACTAGACTAGATAAACAATCTTAGCTAGGTCGCTTGATGAGTGTATTTACTTTTTTTTTTTGTAGCACTGTGTTATGTATGTTTTTCCTACAAATTGATCTCCAACCTAATTCTAAACCGCTGCGAAAGGTATCTTCCGACCGTTTTAAGAAAATTCACGTATAGGTATAAAAGAACAGATAAATAACACCAACAAATACAGATAAATTTATGTATATACCATTAGGGTGGTACAAAATTGTATGAAGAAAATAAAGTCCGCGGAACAACCCGCATTTCATGCAACTGTACCTCGGAAATATATACCCAAAATTTTGCATTAATATATACGTATAGAGGTCGCGCAAATGCCTCAAAGTTTCCTTCCTTATGCCCGTAGCTGTTTAAGTGCAAAAGTTATACCCCAAAATGTCTATATCTGAAAAATCGGTTGTATGAGAGCTATATGATATAGTGGTCCGATCTTGACAAATTCCGGTGGCATTATTAACGTCTATATGGGTACAAATACTTCAAAGTTTCATGCATTTAACTATTTAAATGGAGAAGTTATACCCCAAAATGTCTATATCTTAACAATTGGTTGTATAGGAGCTATATGTTATAGTGGTACGATTCGGCCGATTCCGGCAAATGATCAGCTTCTTCTCAATATACACTCACATTCGGAATGTTGCATGCAGATATCTCAAAAACTTAGGGACTAGTTTGCGTTCACACAGACAGACAGACAGAGGGACAGACGAACATGGCTTAATCGATTCAGCTCATGATCCTAATCATATTGGTATAAATTTTGGTTGGTCTGTCACGCCTTCTTCTGTTTTTTTTTTTTTTTTTTTTTCAAGATTTATATTTCGGCACAAGGTTATAATACCATTTACTTCTCATGAAAGGTATAAAAAGGGAAATTATATTGTTTTAAGAGTAATAGAATAAAAATAGTCTTGTTCCGCAATGGTTTGTTGGGTTGTAACTTTTTGGACCACCTTAATGTAACATACATATTTTTATGCTTGAATGCATTCGCTCGCATTTTCCAGTGCAACATACATAAATATTGAGTAAGTGTAAGTGTTTATTTGTTTGTATTAGTGCGCTAATGAAATCACCATTTCGCGGCATTTGTCGCACTCGCAATGCGCACAATTAATTGCGGCAAAAGGCCAGACCCCAACAAGCAGATTTGTTGTGCAACGAGGCACCCACATACATACATACATACGAATACATATGCCGTCAGACTTGAATTCTTGCAACATTTGCATTTAACGACATACATATATGTATATCATGAAGTTACATACAGACTTTCATGCATACAAATGGCGATATGATTGTGAGTATTCATGTAAAAGCAACTTTTAGCCGATGCGAATGATGACTTTGCATTTTATTGCCATTCTGCCTGTCATGTGCCAGCGTAGCGTCCCTACTCAATGTTGTTGTTGCTGGTGTGCCTCTTCACCAGGGTTTCCCGGTCGCCATTGAAATTAGCAAACGTGTTAATGAAATTTAAAGATGACTTTGTCAACGCAGAATCGTAGAAACGTTGATTTGTTGTTGTGCTCTAAAGTACGCGCATAGAAATTAAGTGTCTGCAGCGTTATTTTATTCAGAAGCTTCAACTAGCACTCTCAAGTCGCGAAGGGGTCTTTTTAATTGTGTATATGTATATACATGTACTATGTACAGCGTATCTATCTGGAAATCTTAATGAGCAGAAGGAAAATATGTAAACTTTTGTTGGAAAACAAAGCGAACGGAAAAACATGCTACTTACTTAGACTAATTTAGTTAAGAACGCAGCTTACATGGAATAAAATGTGCTCAAACTGAATTAATTGTAACATTTATAGCTGTTGTTGTTATAGCATTAAGTTTTAATTTTATTTTTTTTTAGTGTTTTTGTCCTTTAAGCGGTTGTACGTGACGATTTAGACAAGTCGATATTGAGGTCTTTTAATTTAGAACGAAAAAAATTAGGCAATAAAGTATTCGCGATAAATATACCTAGATTTATATGAAAATTTATGCTAAGTTCTGCTGAGAATTTACATTAAGAGCGATTTTTATAATATAAAGCGAAATATAGAGAAAACATTTAAAATAAAAGCTACACCTTTTCCAGATTGAAATCAGAAAACTCCAATTTTATTTCAGAAAACATTAATTGAATTTCAGAATTGATAATTGGATTTCAGAAACGGTTATTGGATTTAAGATTGTGTGAATTGTATTTCAGAATAAGCAATTGGATTTCAGAAAAGTAAAATTGGATTTCAGAATATTCAATTGGAATTCAGAATGTGTGAATTGGATTTCAAAAATCGTCAAGTGGATTTCGGAAAATACCTTTCGAACAGTATTTGCCATGTAAATACTTGATTATGTACATACATATGTCTTATTTTCAATTGTATCTGTAGTACAAAACTTATATGAATTTATAACCTGAATTGAACTTACAAATTAATTTCCAACTTTTAGAAATAAATTTTATGATATCTGAAATCCAATTGACGCCTTCCGAAATCGAATTGTCTTTTTCTAAAATCCAATTCACACATTCTCAAATCCAATTACCTATTCTGAAATCCAATTAACAGGTTCTGAAATCCAGATAACTATTCTTAAATCCACATGAAAAATTCTGAAATCAAATTACCTATTCTATAGATAATGTGTAATATAAGGTGAAATGCATGTCTGCACCATTTTCAGATGGATTTTAGAAACGACAATTGGATTTTAGAAAGAGAGAATTGGATTTTAGAAATGTCAATTGGATTTAAAAAAAAAAAGTAAAATTGGATTCAGAAATTTCAGCTGGATTTTAGAAAGCGATAAAAGGATTTTAGAAAACGTAAAAATAAATAAAATAAAATAAAATAAATTTTACACAGAATTTTTCGAATAGAAATTCCTTATTGCGTATGAAAGTATAATGTAATAATAAAATAATAAAATAATAATTACATAAATTTTCGAAAATCCAATTTACAGTTTCTGAAGTCCAATTGACATTTCTAAAATCCAATTTTCCCTTTCTAAAATCCAGTTCGCTATTCTAAAATCCAATTTCCCCTTTCTAAAATCCAGTTGACGCTTTCTAAAATCCGTCTGGAAATGGTGTAGACATGCATTTCATCTTATATTACACATATTATCCATAGAATTAATGCGTTAGTGTGGCTGTGTCTTTGTCTCCCCAGACGGCCTTTTTTCTTATAATAATACAATGGCGCTATTATAACTCTGACGAGGTTTATGGCCGTGCTTCTCTCCCAATTCGAGGTGTGCTCCTTTTTGTTTTTCCTACTAATTGGGTGGACCTACCGTTTTATGCCGGCTCCGAACGGCGAATGCATTTTTTGTGAGAAGCTTTTTCATGGCAGAAATACACTCGGAGGGTATGCCGCCCACTGCCGAGAGGTGACCGCTGCTCTTAAAAAACCCAATAATTGGATTTTTACTAATTAGAAAAATTGTTTTGGTCTTTGGCTCGGACCGTGGTTTGAACCCGAGACCTCTGGCATAGCAGGCGAGCACTCTACCCACTGCACCACAGCGGCCTTTTTTCTTAGGTCAATTAATTTATACGCTCAAATTTTAGCGTTAGTTTGCTTTTGCTACACAATTTTCGCATTTACCATCCAATGAAATTAGCACATCCTAGAGTATATATCGTCGGCCCCCTGCCAGAACCACGAATGTGCAATTTTTCCAATTTTGAGTTAAGCGGTTTTCCTGATCAATCTGTGCATGCTCTACATTTTAGTAAAACCCCCAGTATCTTTGTGCACTGGAAGCCACCAAAATTTTCAATGCCAGTAACACGAATGTGTAGATCAGTTATAAAAAGTTGAGCCAGAAAAACAAATGTGGCACAACAAAATATGTTAAAAATTCCTTGAAAATACATAAATTTCAAAAAATATATGAAGCACATTCGTGTTTCTGGTCCAACAAAAATGTAAAAAATTCCTTGAAAATAAATTTCAAAAAATATATGGGGCACATTCGTGTTTCTGGCCTAACAAAAAATGTAAAAAAATCGTTGAAAGTAAATTTCCAAAAATATATGGGGCACATTCGTGTTTCTGGCCCAACAAAAAATGTAAAAAATTCCTTGAGAATAAATTTCCAAAAATATATGGGGCACAAAAATATATGGCCCAACAAAAATCAAAATAGTTCTTTGAAAATAAATTTCCAAAGTAAGTTAAATAAACACATTCAATTCATATTCATATTTTATTTGTGGAACTATTTCTAATCTTCAAAATCAGAGTCTTCTGAAAAGTTAGGCTCAGGATTATGCTCTTCCGAACCTCGATTCTAATCTTCAAATTGTTATAAAAATAGTGGAAAAAAGGCAATCATTAAATGCACCTTGAACGGAAAATATTAGCTCGCCGATTGCGCAATGAATACAAAGCTATTCCGTAAACTGATTTTTGGTTAGCAATCAGTGCTAAATATGCCAAAGGACCTTGTACGCAAATATTTACTTTCGAAAACTGACCATAGAAAATGGTGCTGTACAACGGAAATCATCAGAGTGGCATGTAACTCTCCAAAACCATTTCAAGTTCATACGCAACTATACGACGCTTTTTTAAACTTTATTTATTTCAACGAAGGAGAAACTGCCCTTTCGAAATATTTGCTGGTCGATGTGCATATCGTCGTACCATACGAAAACACATTTAAAATTTCTTACGAAACTGGCAATTAAACAATTCTATACGAAAAGTAGCACATTTGACTAATATATATAATATATACTGTTTATGCATTAAAATTGTTGTTGTTTAAATAAAATTTTTACCTTTCGTCAACCAAAAGATTAAAGTGCTTGTATTCCTCAACCACAAAAAATCGTGTACTAGTTTTCGTATGGTACGACGGTATATAAAAGATTAACTCTACAACATTTTTTACAAAAAAAAATTATTCTGAAACAAAATTTGTAGTAGTTTATTTGCCATTGAATATTGGTGGCCCTCCGCAATAATACCCACGCCCGTTTATTCGGAGACATTACCTATCGCTGACGCGAAAGCAAACGATTTAAATAAAATGTGCGAAACCTTGGCGATTCCAAAGGAATACCACAATTTTTATAAAAATTTTAAGGCTAACAGCGGAGTTTGCGATGCTCTACCTGAGCCTGACCTTTCAGAGCACTCTGATTTTGAAGATTAGGAATAGTTCCACAAATAAAATATGAATTTGAATTGAATGTATTTGTTTTACTTACTTTTGGAAATTTATTTTCAAGACATTTTTTTTGATTTTCGTTGGGCCAGAAACACGAATGTGTCAAATCTCGAAGATTAGAAGGAATAGAAGCATAAAAACTATATCAGGGCATCGAGCTAAACAAGGTTCTAATTTGAAGATATACTTTTATATTAGAAACAAATTTTTCAAATTTTGCGAGATGAATAAACTTTAAAACTCGATTTCCCAACATTTTCATTTTAGCACATTCGTGGTTCTGGCAGGAGGCCGACGATATGTATGTATGCACGTATTTATATCAAACAAATTTGTTTAGCCATTTTGGGTCATTTAAGACACATACATGACCTCACGGCCGACAATAATAAATACTTTTACAAGTTAAGTAATTTTATACGTATTTGACTAATGGCATAAATGTGTACAGTTTTACTTAGACAAATTTTATTTCATTTCATAAATTTTTTTTTTGGTACAAGTATAACTTAACGCACGTTACGTGCCAGCATATTTATTATACACTTGAGCACATTTATCAGCACTTTTAGACATCTAATTTGTTCATTTGATGAAATTACCGACAGCAAAAATGTTGGACTTCTAAGCTAATTTGTTTGTTTGAAACTGTGCAGACAAGTGACAGTTAGTGCGTAGAAAGATGAGCGCAAGTTTTATTAACTTAACTTATTAACTTATCGCTTCTTTCAATTGTTTTGGGAAAGGGTTAGGAATACCCTTTATGTGTGCAGTAGTGTAAATTCTATCATATCAAAGTCCGGCTCATTAAATTCTACTAAGAAAGTGCGAAGTCCAAAAATTAATTTAAAGTCGTTTTATACAAATTATCTTGGTTCGGCTTTCCATTAAGAAAACACGTCTCGAGAAAAACCGCTTTTTCAGGAGGTTAGAGGGGCGCTCACAGATCTCAAAACTGAAACCAAAACTTGCCGGAGGCTTATAGTTTACGATAGATTTGTTATTATAGTTTGATGGGTCCATAGATATTAGCGCAGAAAGAGAATTCTACCGGCCCAGGGTTATTTTTAAAGCTCAGAGAGACACTGGAAGAAGTACTTACCTATAAAAGCAACGATACCTGGCCATCGACAGAGCAGAACAGTGGCATGGTTAATGAATGCTCAACACTTTCAATCACATCCACATCACTGCAGCTGCAGCAAAGGTTGTTTTTGTAGAGGCGCATACGAGCGGCATTGATGCCCATGAGACAGTGGCCTGTTAGAAGTGCCAACAATGCCCCAATCGAGAATCGGTTTAGATATAACACCGATTTCACTCTCTTCAAAGGGGAGCCCACTCCACGTAAAGTTGTGATTGACTGCAATTTCGTGCCCTCTCTTGCTAGCTCATCTGCAATGCAGTTTCCCTGCATGTCACTATGGCTGGGAAACCATATGACGTTCTGGTGACACCTCTCGGCTAGTTTGCTTAAAGATTCCCTACATTTCAATACTATCATAGATGTAATAATAATAATAATACAATGGCGCTATTATAACTCTGACGAATTTTATGGCCGAGCTTCTCTCCCAATTCGAGGTGTGCTCCTTTTTGTTTTTCCTACTAATTGGGTGGACCTACAGTTTTATGCCGGCTCCGAACGGCGAACGCATTTTTTGTGAGAAGCTTTTTCATGGCAGAAATACACTCGGCGGGTATGCCGCCCACTGCCGAGAGGTGACCGCTGCTCTTAAAAAACCCAGTAATTGGATTTTTACTAATTAGAAAAATTTTTTTGGTGTTTTGCTCGGACCGTGGTTTGAACACGAGACCTTTGGCATAGCAGGCGAGCACTCTACCCACTGCACACAGCGTTGCTACATCGTAGGGATTTTATGACAGCCTGTCTGTTAGAGAATATCGTAATAGAGTTAAGGCTAGACAGATCTGTCTGGAGACGAGCTGGTGCTAATATGGTTGTTAGCTCAGCCTGATAGACATTGCAGTGAGCGGGTAGACGCAAAGTTATTTTGAGGTGAAACTTTTCACAGAAAAACAGGAACCTTTTTTTAAATCTGAGCGCGCCCAAATCTTGTGGCCCTCCAAGTATAAGTAAAATCTTTAAATGTTCATGTGCGTCTCTTTTCACTTTATAAAGCAGTCCTACAAGTATCGGCAAGTTTTTTTCTATACATACATTCCATAAGAATAACTTTTTTTTACCACTTTACTAACTTTCACTTTATCATTGTTGTTTTTTTTTTTCTTAATTTTTTCTTCTTTTGTCTTTTTACTACTAGTTAACCCTTTTTATGCTCCGTTGAGCACTTTTTTTGTTGCATCATTGTTGGCATGGTTCAGATTTGATGACAAAAAGAAAACACGTTTTTATTGTTGTCATTTTATTATGGCATACGTATGTACTATTCTTAGAAACAAGATCGAAATAAAAGCTAAAGTGCTGCAAAACAAAAAAAGCTCTTTTGAATGAATGGTAAAATAGCATGTTGAACTAGAATAAATAAATCTGCATATGCGGACAATTCACATGAATATATGTAAATATATATCTATCAGAGCTGTAAAAAGCTGCAATCATTCGTCCCAGCAATCATTGATTGTTCTTCCAATTTTATTGCAATGAAAATTTATTGCAGTTTTTTGATTGTAAAAATTGCAATTTGAAATAATTTGTGTTCCATAGATTGCAATAAACATTTATATAAAATTTTTGATTGTAAAATAACTACAATCAGCAATAATTTACCTTCCATTTATTGCAATAAATGTTTATTGAAATTTTTGGGCATCAAGTTCATTGCAATAAAATTTATTGAAATTTTTTGATTGTACAAATTTTCAATACAATAATTTACAAACATTTCATTGCAATAAACATTTCTCATAAATCATTTTCATTGTAAAAATTACAATAGCAATAATTGTATTGTAATAAATTTTCATCGTAAATCATATGATTGAAAAATGTTTGATTGCAAGGCTTGCAATAGCAATCATTTTCCTCATAACTTTATACGAATGTATTGGGACTGATGAAAGGCAAGCGCTTGGGTAATTCGAGCAATACCCGGCATTCATATAACACGGTTTGCGCGTAATAACCCATTTCCCGGGTCATATGTATGTATGTATGTACATTAGGGTGTCCTTAAAAACAGATTAGCGATTTTCTTCGATCTCACCCCCTACTTCGTTAACAGCATGATCAAAGATACCATAAATAAATTTTGGTCCCGATCGGAGACGGTTAAGGGGTGTCGCAAAGGGGTAAAAGTTTAGATAACCATATGGGACCCTGGGCGACACCCTTTAACCCTCTCCGATCAGGACCAAAATTTATATTTGATATCCTTGAGTACAAGACTATCGACTTTGGCCATTAGATAAAAACAATTAATTAAATTTTTTGGTCTTTATATGGTAGTCTGAACTTTGATCCCTCTGCGACAACCCTTAACCACCTCCGATCGGGACCAAAATTTGAATTTAGTATTTTTGAATACAGGACAATCGATTTGCGCATTAGATATGCAAAAAACTAAACTTAAATTTTTGAGCCTCGATAGAGTTTTCTGGAGTTTGGCACCTTTGCGACACCCCTTAACGGGTTTCGAGCGGGAAAAAAATATATATGTGGTATCTTAGACTATATTAGCATCGACCTAGGGGGTGAGGTTGAAAAAATATGCTATGTACCCTAATGTGCATATTGGCACACGGTACTGGTAATATTTGCAGTCGTCAATTTGTATAAAGTCTAGATGATAAGATGATGAGAAAGGTGTTGAGGGTGCGGATGGGTATAAGGATAAAGATATGGATAAAATTGAACATGGGGATGGGGATAAGTATATATGTATATATTTATGTTAAACAACCATACATACATATGTATGACAGTAATGAGATATCCGGGAGTAAATGAAAAAGCAAATGGTACAAAAATAAATATATGTATGTATATCCTTATCCCCATCCACACCCTCATCCTCTTTCTCATCATCTTATCATCCAGACTTTATATGTACATATTGAAGACTGCAAATATTGCCAGTACCGTGTGCCCGGCAGCATCCAATATGTACATAACTACGTACATATGTATGTATCCAGGACATGGGTTATTACGCGGCTACGCGTGCGATATAAGTGCCGGGTATTACTCGCATTACCCAGGCGCTTGCCTTTCATCAGTCCCAATGCATGCGTATAAAGTTATGAGGAAAATGATTGCTATTGCTAGCCTTGCAATCAAACATTTTTCAATCAAATTTGATTTACGATGAAAATTTATTACAATACAATTATTGCTACTGTAATTTTTACAATGAAAATGATTTACGTTTGAAGTTCATTGCAATGAAAAATTTTGTAAATTATTGTAATGAAATGATTTACGAGAAAAGTGTATTGCAATGAAATTTTTTTAAATTATTGTAATTGTAATTTTTACAATTAAAATGATTTACGGTCAAAGTTGATTGCAATGAAACTTTTGTAAATTATTGCAATTCTAATTTCTGAAATCAAAATGATTGATGGTGAAGGTCGATTGCAATAACATACTTCTAAATTTTTGAAATTTTTATTTTTACAATCAAAAAATTTACTAGCAATATGATTTACAATCAAAACTGCTTACAATAATATACACTTTTTATGATTGCAATACAAACTGATTGCAGCTTTTTACAGCTCTGATATCTATACACACAAAAAGAAAATTTACATATAAATAGAGTGAGTGCAGTACTAGAGCGAAAAATAAAAAAATATATAAAAAAACGCACACACACATAAAAAAATTAAAAAAAAAAATTTTTTTTTAAATCTGTGAAAAATTAATGGAAAATGGGGACAAAAGCTGTGTGGTCTGGCCGTTCTTCTGCGCTTAATGTGCTGCACATCTGATGGATGGCGTTGAAGTGTTTGTGTTGAAATAAGCAAAACATACATACATACATTCATATGTATATGATTTATTATTGCTGCGGTTGCCCTCTGGCAGTGATGCGCTATTGCTTTATTTCTTTTTAATTTTCAACACCCTCGCGGGAATGTGTCAAGGCGTCATTAAGTTGAAAGTGTAGTTGGGAAGATAATAAATCGTGCCATATTTCTTTGTAGTCAAAAAGTTTTGCATCATTAATATTGCTTTTTTCTTAGAGTGGGCTGCAATTATATATATTTATGTATGTGTGTATGTATGTATATACTTGTGTTTGTATAGCCATCACAGCATATCATAATTTTTCCTATGAAGTTGAGATAAAAAAAGGGATTTGTATAAGTTTAAAAGCGTTTTGCTCGTTTATTTTAAACAAAAAGAAAATGTACTATTTCTTTATGCCAATATGGATCCCATGAAAACTTTTATTTGGTTGTCAAATCGATATGGACAATTCCGAAAAAACATACATACATACATACGCATTATTAATGGTTTTTATTTGTGGTAAATTGCCTATTTACATACATACCATCACTTGCGTACAAATTACCTTTAAAAGAAATAGCAAATCTTAAGTCGCCTACAAGCCATATTGGGTAAAATTTTCGATGAGTAGGTATTTAATTATGCACTTTCAAGTGCTATTCACAATAGCTTCATTCTTTCATTTTGCAACACTACTATTCAGCTCGATAAAGTGCTAAGCGCTTTCAACTCAACTCGCTTAGCCAACTGAACTAGCTTAGTTTTTTTTGTTGCTTTCCATGTTATTCGCTAAGTTAGCTAGTATTTTTTTCAAGCTTGCTTACAAAAGAAAGCGGCTAATACACAAATGAAAATATAGGTGAAAATCAGAGCGCATATTGTGTGACAAACGCATGACAATGAGCACTGAATGAAATAAAATACCTTTGTTGTGGAGAATAACGTCTTTATGGCGCGCGAAAAGCCTTGAGCAACCATAAAACAAAACAAATCCTGCAAAATCCTTTGAAAATTTATTTAGCTTAGCAACATTTTTATGTCAACTAGACGTGGAATGTGTTTATGGCATTGCTCACAAAGACACGTAGGTGCACACCACACACCTTGCCACATTAGACTGGTATACCAAATAGAAATTGAGACAAGTGTACATCTTCTCTCAACGCAGCAACCGCCATATTATGCCACATTTGGCAAAGCAAAGCGAATGTTACATTTCGGTAAAAGAAAATAAATTCAATTGTTTTTTAAATGCGCTGGTACGGCCTTGCGCCTAAAAATATGTTAACACATTTGTATCTAACGCGTGCTTGAGGTGTTTTCATACCTAATTTCATGCTCATTCACGCATTTATTGAATTCATGCAAATTCAAGTAGTCTTTCTTTTACTGTAAACTGCCCTTTTCCATGACACTCCTACTAGGGAAGGGATGCGTGATGCGTGCCACCAACGCTGTACTTGTTACTTTCGCGTGTCAAATTGCTTTGAAGATATGAATACTTAATAGAAATAAAATCAGAAATTTATATCTTTAGCTTTGAGCTGTGCGCATTGGAACTAAGCATTTATTTATTATAGAATGATACTTTATTTTATTTTTTCATATAATTTTCTTCTTCCTATGCCTATACCTATTCCTATTCCTATCATTTTCTACTTTTCATACGTAATAGCAAAATCAGTCTGTGACTTACGAAATTTGTTAAATTATGTTTACGAAGAAACAAATTTAAATCAAAAAAGAACCACTTGTAAGATTATTCGACTTGAGATCTCTGCCTTTCCTTTGCTTCCAATTAGAGAGCACGTGGAAGAAGATTAAGAAAAATTGCGTTTTACTTTTTTACCACTACACAATTCTCTCAAAATAATTTGTTATATTGTTAAAGCACCAATTCTCAGTACGCCAATACTCTAGTGATTAAATTATTCGCCAATATTTGGCACCTTTTCATTCAACCATTCAACCATCATCCATTTCCATTAAAGCCATTAACCCTTCTGTTACATTCAAAAAAAACTTACGCATGTGACATTAAGGTCACGAAATGACCTTACCTGTGTTTTTCATATATATCGATATGGAAGTATAATTTCAATGGCAATTTTCAAAATGTATTAGTTCAATTGATTATTTATCGGTTTATACACTTATTTAAATGCATGTACTTAATATATTTTTAATTTTTATGTTGAAGACCAAAGATTGTGGAAACGGTAACTGTACGATTTTGTCCATACATTGGTTTGTCTTTTGTATGCATATGTTTCAACAAGTTGGTCAGTTGTATACACTTCTGATTTTGTAGAATTATAGAAGATGTTTCGGTAAATTATATTTTCTATTGTGGTCCTACCACTATTCTACCTAATCGGCTACGTGGACCACTCAATATTTCTATCTGTGGAATAATACACGGGAGTGGGTACTACCTTCATTTTCCAATACAAGGTCAATTAATTCGTCTTTATCACTTCCTGCATATTCGTAAGAAGAACCATCGGGCTCAAACTAATCGACTATATTGTCTTCGCCCTCAACTTCACTACACTCATCAACATCCACATCATTATCAATGATATACTCTATTTGGCTTTGTGTCAGGCGATTTGGCTCTAAACCTTACATATATTAATCTGCAAATATATCACAAATAATAAAATATTGGAGTTAAAATACTTACCGAAGCTTGCACTCTTTCATTTTTATACGAATTTAATAAAAATCAGCTTTTGCGCACAAAATAACACTGACGGTCACTGAATGACCTGAAGGGGCGCACACGTAACTCTTGATGTTACCACTTGTTTGATAATGCAAAATCCTTCTATTTATGCTTTTGCGAAAGGATTTTCCTCAATACAGAAATACATTGAGGGAAATTCTAAAATTTTGTTCGTATTAGCATTTATGAAAAAATTAAGCAAAAAAAGGTCATCAAATGACCTAAATGTAACAAAAGGGTTAAAGGTGGTGGCAGTGCATGTGTCAATATGGATGGCTCATCTGCTCTGGTGTTATGCTTAACACATTTTTCACAAGCAAAATATACCCGATTCTGTATACATATGTATGTATATGTATTCATTTTGATGTACACCTATGTATCTATACATATATATGTATATATATTACATATAAAAGTATTTATTTATCCATCATGTCCTTTTCTCTGTCATATGCTCTTCTTTCTCTATTTGTTACTCGTGACATGTGAAAAAATGACTGAAATGAATGTATATATATGTATATATACATTTATTTGTGTATTAATAATCTCTTATAGAATTCCTGGCAAAATGTAACTGGTCCGTAAATAATTCGAAAGCGCTAGAGTATAAATATGTGACGTTTTTATGTGAATTTTATAGAGCTATTGGCCAGTTTTTAATTAAGAAAAATTTAAAAATTTTTTTTTGGTAGAAGTTATGGATCCATTTCGGAGACCACCACATCCCCTCATCAGACTTCTTCAACCGAGGATCTAACTTAAGTCTTTTCGATTGGTAATCCAATGACAATCTCATTGAGCTACCACCGCCGTCACTACTAACACTTTTCCTTCAGATGGAATAAATTTAACGCATGTGCTCGAACATGTTCCATGAAGAAAATCATTGTCACGATTTTATATTGACACGTATAAAAAGTGGGAGTAGTCATATTTTCCGCCTTCTTGTGCTTTTAAACAATTTTCGCATACAAATATTTGTATGTAAGTTATTCTTCAAGTAAACTGAACTTTTTTAGTTGCCTTAGATTAGGATTTTACAAACTATATCGAATTGAAATAGTTAGGAATGAGTTCGGGAGTAATCCCTTTATGGACTAGTTGCGCCATTTTTACGAGGTTCTTTTATATAAATATATACATACATTTACCTATATGCATAGCGTTTTTTCGCGCATAAAATGCTATTAACAATCATTCCCACTGTTTTTTTTTCGCTTGATATCTCCAATAGCTTCTTCAAATGTGTATATTAAGGAGGACCAAAAAATTAAAGCCGAAAAAATTATTGCAGAACAAGGCTATTTTTATTCTATTATTCCTAAAACAATATGAGGCCGCCTGAAGAAGTATGCTGAAAATTTTTTCAATTTTTCTTAATTAAAAACTGGCCAATGGCACATATAAAATTCACATAAAATAATTAATATGGGTTTCCATTTTTAATGATAAAAAACTGCTTTCTTGTTCATTAAGGACTTTCGAAGAAAATTATGTATCACCACTAATGTAAAAGGAGAAGGAAATTTGGAGACACTTGCGCGAACTCTACACTCTTTATATAAGGATGAAATAATATAATAAAGCGAAATTTTCGCTATAGATTTCCATAGTATAGTCGCATGAAATGCGTCGTTTGCCGTTTCTTCTTCTTCTTAATTTGCGCGTAACCGTATGCACGATTCCGGCCGAGTTCAATAATGCCCGTCAGTCGTTTCTGTTTCGTGCTGCCTGGTGCCAATTCGAAATACCCAAGGAGGACGAGTCAGTCTTCACCTGATCTTCGCAACGCAGTGGAGATCTCCCTATCTTTCTACTTGTAGAGGCTTTCGATGGAAACACTTTCTGGGCCGGAGCACCGTCATCCATTCTCACGACGTGACCTGCCCAACGCAGCCGCTGGACCATTATTCGCTTAACAATGTCGTTGCCTGCGTAAAGCTCGTACAGCTCATCATTAAATCTCCACCGATTCAAGCCCTCTCGATACTCTCGATACTCCAAGTGTCATCTGATCTGATTTTGACATCGTTCATGCTTCTGCGTCCTGTATGAGGACTGCAACGATGAGCGTCTTGTGGAGCGCGATTTTTGTTCGTCGAGGGAGGGTACTTTACTTTTCAATTACCTACTTAGTCCAAAGTAGCACTCATTGGCAATTTTGGTTCTTCGTGGGATGTTCGTGCTAACATTATTTTTGGTGGGAACCTCTTTTCCTTCATATAATTATGAAGCACCCTAATGTGCATATATATGAGTTAAATTTTTTGAAGTGAGCCACCTAAAATTTGGCTCGCAACGCTTAAACAAAAATACTTATTAAACAATTTTTCGAAATTCGAATTATTTTCAAAGTTATAGCTATCAGCACTTTTCGAAGTTGCTCAGTTTTTGCCGATTTTCTCACGATTGGTCAAACCGATTTTGCTAAATTTTGACATATATATGAAAGATGATATCCTCTAGCAAACTGCATTTCTTATTTTTGCAAATAATTTTTTTGCAAACATTATTCGCAATTTTTATGTTCTGGACCACGGTCCAATGGCGCTTTTGTATGATGTTGTTGGGCATTCCATTAGTAACTATTAGCAAAAAAAAATTTTTTGGGGCACTTTAAAGGCGCGGGAATTTTAGAAAGATAGTACAACTTCGAAAAAAAGTGGCCCACTTCAGAAAATTCAACTCCTATGTATATACTTTTTTCATTCGTGCAATGGTAACGCCACTTTTTGTCAAGGGACTAAAAAGTAAAAATATCCGTACATATTTGTTTATTTATTCTAAAAGTAGATTAATTTTCATTCCAGTTCCAAGCCAAAATTTTCCGCAAGTATACATACATAAAACTAAATGTTCACTTTACCAATGGTTCCGAAACGCATTTTTGCTTATATGTATGTACTTAAGTAAAACGACCAAAGCCTGAGCTAAAGTTGCCTAATTCCAAATACAGCCCAAAAAACCGAAGACTTCATAATTTCAAAGCTTACTTATGAACCACCAACTAAATAAAAACCGCTACTATCTTGGTCCACAGTAAAATTCTTGCCCTACACATTTGTATTGTGTTTATGTAAATATGTATGTATGTATATAAATGTTGCACGCTTCAAGCTCCACAAATCCGCAGCACGATTCTTCACATGTTGTGCCACTGACAGCAACTGACAATAATATCAATTGCGATTGTCACGTTTGTTTGCTTTGTTTGTCATGGCATTTTATTATTTTTGCTTTCGTTTAATATTTTATTTTACACTTTTTATGTATGAATGTATATCACTTTGGATATTTATTTACTTGCGTTTTGAATTGTCAACATCTTGTGACATTTAATTGTATTAGTAATATATTGTTTCGTTATTTCAATTTATAACTAAGCATATTAAATTGGACAGTTATATGGATAAATAGGAATGTTACATACATACATATTACACAAAACAAATATTATCAAAATGCTGAGTGAATTTCATCCGAAGAATGCTCGCTGTCAAAACTAAAAAAGTCTATGGAACATAACTAAAGGAAAGGGAATACGAAGTTCAAATGAAACCTGGGGCCATCCCCTTTCGTTTGATACCCGTATTGTACGATCTTTCTATACCTATGTCCGAAATATCATAAGTATAGTTCCAGTATACTCAGAGTTATATGGAATAAAAAAATATCGAAAAGTAACGGTCCCTAGCAGGGTCGGAACCACCAAAAATAAAGAAAAAAAAATAGCCTATACTTCCTTCCAGACTATAATCTCTCTGCATTCCAAATTTCAACAAAATCCGTCTTGCCATTCTCATTTTTTTGAGAAACAAAAGCAAACGTCTGGACATCCAAACATCCAAATATCGCTACATTCACATTTATAATATTAGTAAGAATATCACATTGTTATATGAACGCACCTGGACAAATTTATCAACTTGTCAGGGTATCAAGGCTTTACCGATTTATATGTGTGCCACTAATATATGAATTTTTACAAGGGATAGTCGCATATTAAATTTATATGCAAAGAACGTTAAATTCCACAAAAAAACAAGTAAGAGCGCGGCTGTCTTCGGCCGTACCGAAGACTTCATACCTTTCATGAGTGGGGAAATGAAAAGTTACCTATGTATGTACATAGCCTGATTAAGTTTAATTTTAATTCTGTGGGTTATTTTTGGAAAGATTTAAAAGAAAAAATGGTGTCTTGGCTATTTAAATGGAGGAGCTACACACCAAAATGTCCATATCTTAACAACCGGTTGTATGGGAGCTATATGTTATAGTGGTCCGATCTTGACAATTTTCGATAATCCAAATTATTATGCACCAAAATGTGTATATCTGAATAATCGGATATTGTGGAACTATATGTATAGTGGTCCGATCTTGACAATTTTCGGTAACCTTGTTGGGACCAAAATGGGCACGTCTACTTCAAAGTTTCATGTCCTTAGCTGTTTAAATGGGGAAGTTATGCACAAATTACATCCAAAAATTTCATGTATATCTGAATAATCGGTTGTTTTCTATATGTTATAGTGGTCCGATTCGGCCGGTTCCGACAAATGATCAGCTGCATATAACAGCATACCTGTATTCCGAATTTCATTCAGATATCTCAAAAACTGAGGGACTAGTCTGCGTTCACACAGACGGACGGACGGACAGACAGACAGACGGACAGACGGACATGGCTTAATCGACTCAGCTCGTGATTCTGACCATATCGGTATATATTTTGGTGGGTCCCCCACGCTTCCTTCTGGTACTTTCGACAAAAATTTTTTGGCACTAAGTTATAGTACCATTTCATTCTCATGAAAGGTATAAAAAAGAAATATGACTGCTTGAAATATGCAACACTTTTTTATACTCAGCTGTACTAGTACACAGAGTATTATAGTTTTAATCACATAACGGTGGATTGTAACAGAGTGAAATAATCGAGTTAGATATAGACTTATATATATCAAAATGATCAGGGTGAAAAGAGAAATCGATTGAGCCATGTCCGTCCGTCCGTCCGTCTGTCCGTCCGTCTTTAAACACTCTAACTCGCGCAAAAATTGAGATATTTTGATGAAATTTGAAATGCAAGTTGGTATCGAGACTGGGACGGTTGGTATTGAAAATGGGCGAAATCGGACCATGACCACGCCCACTTTTCATATATAGAAAAAATCGGAAATTTGGTATCTCAGTCACTAATATAGCTGGAGTGATGAAATTTTACCCACGTGTTGAGCTCACGCCCCTATGAAGAAATTTGATGAAATTTTGGAAAATGGGCGATGCCACGCCCACTTATTAAGGGTCAAACATGGAAAGTTTTATATGTCATAACTCAGAAACCATTGAAGATATATAGATGAAATTTGCTACGCGTGATTTTCTTACTTAGGCAAACGTTTTGACGGAAAATAGTTAAAATCGGTTGACGGCCACGCCCACTTTTATATATGTAAATTATAAAGTGACCTAATAAAAACATTTTAAGCGATATCTTTGTCAAATGTAAAGATAATTCATTGAAATTTTGTGGTGTGATTTCTAAAATAGACCGGAAACAACAAATAGAAAAATTTTGGAAAATGGGCGTGGCACCGCCGCTTTTTACACAAAGGGATATACGAGATTTCTGAGCCAATAACTCGACAAATAATTGAGATATTATGACGAAACTTGGTTTATACACTTTTATAACATGTGTTAATAGCCACGCAAAAATTTATTGAAATCGGTTTATGACCACGCCTACTTTTTAAGAAAGATATTTCTGGAACACCCTTTGGGAATTTGTAACGTGACATCTTTGTAACTAGAAGTCATAAAGGAATGAAATTTTGCACAAAGAATAATATTCATATGCTTAGTTGGATGACTGATAAAAATTTAGAAAATGGGCGTGGCTACGCCCACTTTATGCAGCACTCGCTTTATATTAAATGCACCGTGTTTCCATCAAACGCAAACAAACAATGAAAGCATACAGCTGAGTATCTAATGTTTGATTCCACTCGAACTTAGGCTTCCTTACTTGTTTTAATTATATTGACTAGTAAATATTAATTCATTTCTCAAATTTCTAAAAATTGTATGGAAAAATTTATTTTGGCTTAATTTTTTTTTTTCTGCAAAATTTTCCACAATGAAAACCATGAAACTGTTTTATTCTCATTCGCTAAATGAAAATATCTCTCGCTTTCGCTGTGATTAATTAATGCCAAAAGCAAAGTTCTAAAAAAAATGTCCGCACATTCGCACATGCCTGCAGGGGTGGTTAAAGTGGTTTATTATGTATGTATGTAAAGCACGCAATTTAGCAATAATATTCATGTATATGACCGTTTGTAACTATGACTGTTTATATAAAATTAAACAGCCAATGAAACGCGCAAATGAATTTCATTTAAATGAAATGTAAAAGAAAAACGAAAAATTATCAAAAAATATTTTAATCTCCCAAGCCGGTTTGTTTGATTATGATTGATGCGATTTTCCAGCGAAATGACAGAGAGGCTTAACGCCAAACACAAATTCGTAGAAGGCAACGCGTTGGGCGGTATAACAAATTAGATAAAAAGCCAGAAATTGCGAATAGTTCATGGAAAATAATTAATAAGCATATTTTAGTAGATATGATGAATTATCAAATAAATTATGCAGTGCAGGACGAGGCTTTAAAAATAATTAAAATTTTTCGCAAATTAACCGGCAATTATTTATTATGTTAAAATATAAAATTCCCATTACAAATGCGCCAACGCCAAGCTTCTGAGATTAAAGTGCGCTTAAATAAGCAACCATTTCGAATGTGGCAAAAAAGAGAGCACCTATTGGACTGAACATTTTCGAATTGAATGGTTGATAAAAGGCACAAGTAACGGCAACACAACCGCAAATGCATACTGATATCCAGAAGAAGAGTTGCAAAGCTTTTTCTCTCTCCAAAGTATTACAGAAAAGCTTCTATATAAGCGAAATATACATACATCTCCGCAACGCGATAGATAAATAGAGTGATTTTTTCTCCAGAAGCGAGTTCGCAAAGTATTAAGCAAATAAGCAAAAGCTCTTGGGATCTTTAAATCTACTCCTTCCATAATTTATTCCTTCGGAAGTGATGAGCCGAGTGCCTTGCAATTTGGTCCGTTTCACATAAGAAATAATTAATGAAACCATAGAAATAGTCAAGGTCTCCTTCTCACTTGAGATCCGCTTCTGTAAGTGCTTCTAACTTCTTCCTTTTATCACTGGGATGTTTAGGAAAATAGGACGATATATGTATAAAATAAATATATAAATAAGGGTGAGAATGTGTGTAATTTTCAGATGTATTGTCGGCGCCTAAAGCTGTCGATTTACTGTCAATATTCACATTGGTCGTAGCGATTATTTTGATTTCGTGCAACAATATGCATTGAATTTAAATTTACCTACATGTACGTGAGATATAAAAAAAAACGATTTTTTTATTGTAAATGGCAGATGAGCTAGAGATGGGATAGCGTGATATTATAACGGAAGATATGGAAATGCCTAACGTAAACTCATTAATAAAATTTCTTTTTAGTTGTTTGTTTTTTCCGAAAAGAATGACTACAAATTGTTCTAAAATACATGAATGATCAAATATCTAAAATTCTAATGCCAAATTTCTAGGTATAAACATTGATCCGCACCAGCACTTATAAGTATATGCGATCATACCCATGAAGCTAATATAAGGCACAGTCTAGACGAGAGTCTAGAACTAGTGATTTCACAAGTTGTTGTGTGGTTGCTATTTGTTGTTGCTTTCAAATGACATATTTTTAGTTACCGCAGTTTAGGGTTGCAATCAACCTTTTCAACTGAGAAATGACAGACCGTCCGTTGACAACAAATGTTGCACTTAGAATAATGTCCCTTTTTGTTGTCTTTTGCTGGCTAGTAGCAAATGGAAATTGATTAAAAGGACGTACATATAACCAACGTAATATTATGTATTTGGCATTTGTAGGTGAATGGGGATAATTCCAACTTTTGTATGGTTAAGTTTCAAAAACTTGGTATTTTATAATATAATGCCGCATTTATTTTCAGCATGTTAAGATTTCTGCCGGCTGAGGATTATTTTTGTAAAGCGCGGCCAAAGACCGACCATTTTTGAACTGGTCCTGAAGTGCTTTCTTTTGAACTATATCCGAACTTTTGATTTTTGAATTATCCCAGAAATGCACATATAGGAAGTAGTTTAGAACAGTTTTCCAAGTTCTGCAGAAGGGAATAATTGCAATTTCGTAGGTATTAGCTTGATCTCAGTGGCGGACCTAGCATAAATTGCCTGGGTAAGCCTATGTGTGAAGCATAACCATTAGCCATTTACATATGTAATTTCCTTTGCTGTATTATTTAAAAGTCTGATTGCGTTCCGTCATTGACTTTGATTTAGAGTTCTCGATTTCTTTTTAACATTTTCGAGTGGCCCGAATAAATCCTTTTCAATGCTCGAACGCTCGTTTGTTTGTTTATTACGCGTATGTTTGTACGGGCATTTGAACAATTCGGGTATTTGAAGATCGTTTTTTCTCGTTTATTTTGTTTTTTTTTTTTTCATATGTATTTTTCATTTTTGTTTTCCTGATACACATTTTTTTGTTTGTATACTCATAGAAAAGGAATCAAAAATAAAATTTTTATTTTTATAATGCTTTAAAACGTGCATTATAAGTCATTTTTATTTTATAAATGAAAATTTTTAAATTAAAAATTAAATTTTTTAAATTAAAATGTATTTAGGATTTAAAAAGAAACATGTTTAAATTAAAAATTAAAATTAACAGAATAAAAACGAAAGTTTTTCCTTCAAAATCTCATAGTGCTAAATAAAAATAAACATTTTTAAATTAAAATTGTTTTTTCTTGATTTTGCAAGGAGCACACCTCAATTTGGGAGAGAAGCTCGGCCATAAAACTCGTCAGAGTTATAATAGCGCCATTGTATTATTATTATTATTATTATTATTATTATTATTATTATTATTAATATTATTATTATTATTATTATTATTATTATTATTATTATTATTATTATTATTATTATTATTATTATTATTATTATTATTATTATTATTATTATTATTATTATTATTATTATTATTATTATTATTATTATTATTATTATTATTATTATTATTATTATTATTATTATTATTATTATTATTATTATTATTATTATTATTATTATTTGATATTTATGTTTGCATGCACATGCAGATATAAGAAATTTTGTGCATAAGTATGTACCTACATGCAAACGAAAATCAAATCAAATATGCATATGGCTGTGAATACTGAACTTTTGAATGCCGAAGCCAGCTTCATATTCGCATACAAATTTGATGTGAAAAATAAAAAAAGTGCTTTGCTAGTTTTTTTTCAATTAAAGTCTGAAAATAAGCAATTGGTTTCTCCTTAGAGAAAGCGAGAAAACAAGCTATGTTATTCTGTTTTGAAAGCCAGGTAAAAGCTAATGTGTGGAAACGTTGAAGCATGCTCATTGTGCTGTGATTGGCTGTACAAACAATATACACATTGTGAGGTGGATTGGTGGTGTATTTGCGCTATTTTCTTAGCAGGCTTTTAGGGGCATGTTACAGTGGGGGCTATATTATTGAGAACTTAAATAGTAAACACATTTAAAACGTAAAATAACCAGATTTTAAAGAATTTCGTATGAAATGAACGAAAATGTGTACGCAAGCCGGGCTTCTCGGCTTGTATGAAGCGACCGCCTCTGCTTGATCTAAGCTATCTTACGCACTTATAATAATCCGTACATGCTTCAGCTTTTAATTTATGACCTCCAGTAGAGTTGACTGCCCAATACTTGAAACAATATTCTTTGGGGCGGAATAATTCCCACACAGAACGAAAGATCACTATGCATAATGTAAAACTCCCAAACCGTTTTGCTCCCTGAGTTCAAATTTTTTTTATTGCAATTTTAAATTTCCGAAATATTGTCTGAGTGATTTTTAAATAAAGGAAAACGGGTTAAAATACATATTGTACGAAAATATGTTGTTAAGAAACATATAGTAGAATTTGGCGAGCATTAATTTCGTAGCGCAATTTAACCCACTAACACCTCCTCGAAGATGTCGTTTTGGCCGCTATTTTATAAAGTCCAAAAAAATAGGATTTTCAAAGCCGTTTGAGGTTTAAAATATTCTAGAAAATTATTCGCCATAAAGTTTCACTAGGGGTCCGCTCAGCAAAAATCTTTGTATAAATAACCTAAAACACCAAAGAAAGCAAAAACAGAAATATTCCTTGGAACATGCCAGGCAACAATCCTCAATTTGTGTCGCAGTGTAATTTTAATAATATTGAAAAGTAAAGTAATTATTAGAAATAAACGGCTATGTAACATAAAAACAAAAAATAAAAAAAATTTAAAAAATTTAAAACCAAAATCAAATTGCTCTATTTTGGCTTCTGCTCATTGTAGCTGCCGTATAATTTACACGCGTTCGTTTGCATTTTATGGCTTTTCTAAGTCGAGCAGTATTTGCAACAATGTCAAATTATTGTTGTTGTTTTTGTTATTGTTAAACAAATATACAAAGATTTTCTTACACATGGTTATTATGCATGACCAATGCCTCGAGGCTATACAATAAAAAAAAAAAAACAGCAACAACACTAAATCCTTTAAACCTAATGCTCCTTGACCGCATCGTGTGGTGTCGTGAACTGTGACTTTTAGTGGTTAATATCTCCGCACCTTTACTATGTTTCTTTTATGATGCGCATTTTGTTGAATTTTATGTTGTTTTAAGCCGGTGGTGGTGGTTGATGTGGGATGCATTTCAGGTGGGATTAGGTCTTCGAGTGGCGTGACATGTTGGTCATCATGCGAATTCATGCAAACTCTGCGCGCACTAATCGCCTAGAATTTACGAAAACACGCACACAAGCAACTCATTGGCTAGCACGCAATACTTAGTAAGTAAGTAAGTACTTGTTGCAAGCTTAACTAACCTCTTCATTTGTTCTTCATTGTTTCGCTTAAACTTTGTTTTTTTCCTATTTTTGGTTTTGCATTTCTCCGTTCGGATCTGCGTGCACATTGAGGTTACTTTGGGTGGCGTGCAACTCGCTGTGCTCGGCATGTTTCCGTACCTAATTGCTGTCGTTTAAGTGCGAATGAATAAATGCACAGATTTTCTGCATTTTGCGCAGTTTTTCTGCCTTTTGCATAGTGGTCGGTCGTGAGGAAAACAAATTTCCATTACGCCAGCCGTCTACTCGTTGCTTTAATGCTCACGCAAGTTTCTCTAGGGATTTTCTTTCGTTAATCTTTTGCATTTACTAGCTCTTCATGCAAATCAAATATTCATTGCGTGGCTTATGTGAATGTTAAACCAGCTTTCTATCTATTCACCCAACTACCCATTCTCCTTGTCATACAATAGAGTTTTTGGATCCAGTGTTGCAATGATGCAACTTAAAATTTAAAGCAAATATTTTAGTGTATCAAAAGACCAAAATATTGTTTTTGAAAGGTCTCATCTACCAAAAAAATTTGTGTTCGTTCATATTGACCAACAAAAGTTCTTTTATAATAAACTAAACCAATTTTTATCATATACTTGATTTATTTTTAATTATTTATTTTCAACATTATCTATTTTTTCCTACGCAATAATTGAGACATTTACTGGAAAAAAAAGTAGTTTTTTTCACATTTGCACGTAATATTGCAATTTGCATGCGCTCAGTGCATGAGGAAAATTTATTGCATACTTTACGGCGTTCATAAATCCACATTTCCAGGCTAAGGCTAACACCACAAACCCACTAAGCGCTTACGCTGATAAAATCATCATATTTTCGCTTAATGCACAATTACAAAAACAAACATTTTCGCTACCATAGCACATGCACAAATGTACATACATATTTGCATTAAAAAATAAATCTGATTAGTCTAGACCTGCATTAGCTCGCAGGTCAGTGGTCGTTGGTCATATTTTATAAATTCGTAGAACGCACTACAGCGCTCTGATTGAGAAATTAATTGGCAATTAGAAGCAAGTACGTAAACACACATACATACATACATAACTAAATACACTCTGCACAATAAATAAGTACACGCTTGTACACATGTACATTAGGCCGTCTCGCCTTATAAGGACAAAAAAACGACCTTCTGAGAAAGGTGTCAAAATAACCTTCTCGTGTGAGTGTTAGAGGGTTAAAATGTTCTAGAAAATTATTCGTCATAAAATTTCAGTAAGGGTCTTCTCTGAAAAAATCTTTGTAAAATGAACCTAAAAGACTACAGGAAGCCAAAAACATATATAACTCGGAATGTTGAATCTGTTTTATTTCGTGATTTGCTGAAGGGATTGAAATGCTTCTTTTGCAAAAGACTATGACGTATCTTTTTTGTGATACGGTCTAATGTACATACATATAAGTGTGCATTGATTATTTCCATAAAATTGTTGTTACTTCTAATTGCTCATATTCCCATCACACATTTTTAACACGCTTTTATTAGCTTCACATGTATGTATGTATGTATGTATGTATGTATGTATGTAACTTCATCCCACCCTAAAAGTTGCAACATTTAACTAAATTATTATATCTTTCAAACATTCACTTTTTTGTGTTCTCTCTATTATTTCTATTCTCCTCCGGATTCGAAACATGACATCAACAGCCCAACGGCATCATATGGTAGGACATTCAACATTATATTTTATGCTTCATTGCGGCTTTTATGTTACCTTTCTTCAAAATAGCCTCTATGAATTTCAATTCACTCCCGTATACAAGCCAATAAGTAACAAGCTTGCAGGGTACGGAAAAACTCACTCACGAACGCTCAAAAATTCATTCTACTCAAATCACAAACAAATGTTCAAAGAAAACGTATAACCACTCAAATAGCGAGCGAACTAAGCACAACAGCCAGCGATCGCTCATAGCGATGACGATAAACTCAATGCATAAATTCACTCAAAAATAAAGCTTGTAGCTTTCTGTTTTTGGTTTGTTGTATTTGCAATGAAATCAACCGCATGTACAATGTACATACATACGTATGCAGAGCAAGAACTGGTTTTGTGTTTTGTGTAACAAGCTTTCTGTTTTGTCGTTGTTGTGTTTGCAATAAAAACAATCGCATGTACATACATATGTATGCAAAGCAAGAACTGGTTTTGTTTGTAATTCATTTAATAGTAAGTGCTGAATCAACGAAAAGGAACCCTAATTACATTTTTATACGTTTTGTAAACGTGAGGTGAAAAAAATTTCTCTAAAAATAAAAAAAAAAAATAAAAATAAAAAAAAAAAAAAGAATGCGCCACTCGGGACTCGAACCTGAGCTCCTTGGTCCGTAGGCAGCATACCTCACCATTACGCTACAAACGTATTCGGAGCTTTATTGTCTAAATTCGAATTTATTCAATCAGGTTTCTTTTTTTTTGTTCTTTTCAAATGCTTCACCTCAACTTCTCTTCACTTTCTGATTGTGAAATATAACAAAACGTTTGGGAAATTTTGTATTTCCAAACTAGTTTGGAAAACCTTGAATAAAAGGGTTTGGAAAATATTGCATAATAAGCTAGTTTACTTCACTGCATATTGGGATTTTTGATAGAAGTTATAAATACATACATATGTATGTAGATCTAATTCGGAGAACACCACATCCCATCAGACTTCTTCTTACTTTTATTCTTGCGTCCGCATAAAACATCCTTTAATGAAAAATTTCACTAAAAAGTCAAAAATAAATAATAGCTTAAAAAACTAAAAAACACGCTTTAATCTTAAAAATCGTACTAAAAATTGAGAAATAATTTAATTAGAAACAAAATGATGAACGAAAATATAAGTATTTAAGGAAAAGCGTGGGGGTGCTCAATAATATTCGATTCGTACCTACAACTAGTACAAAAATATACCTAGTTGCGAAATTAAAGAGTACAATATATGAAATCTCAAAAAAGTCAAAATAAAATTATTAGTAAAAAAACACCGATTTTAAATATTTTTTGACATACTGAGCACCCCACGCTTTTCCTTAAATACTTATATTTTCGTTCATCATTTTGTTTCTAATTAAATTATTTCTCAATTTTTAGTACGATTTTTAAGATTAAAGCGTGTTTTTTAGTTTTTTAAGCTATTATTTTTTTATTCTTATGGCAATGAGTCATCAGAAATATTAATTGGGTTATCTTCGATCCCTTTCCATACTTGCTTAATTGTGCCATAATAAACCCATAATGAACATAATCTAGTCACAAAATTGTTGTGAAAATTATTCTAAATTGGTTTTGCTTTACCACTAAGTAAAGGCCAAGTTTACGCCAACCGATCTAGTGCCGAATTGGCATTCGAATCAGCAGTAGCTAGTGCCAAGCTAGTATTTAATTGAGCTTGGGTTCGAGCAAATATTTCATACAAATCAAAAGTCAAAAATCAAAATTGATTTGAAACCACAAGCGCACTGTTTTTAGTTTTTGGTTGTTTCAAAACTTAGAAATAGAGTATGCCCGTGTGCAGAACTACATACACACATATTATGTATCTATGTAAACACTTAAGCGACCTACATGGCGTATACGTTACCTGAAACCACTGAAAACCAAGCTAGTTATAATTTCAACAATCGGTATGCATACATTTTTAACTACATGTATATGTACATATTTTATGTATGATACATTGTTTTTTTTTGTGCACTCTTTTATTATTATTTTTTTTAACGCACATAAAATATTTATGACAATCGATCGATACTCTAGCAATTGTCTCATAAATATGTAAATCCAAGTGAATAGCAACAGCTGCTTCGGCTTCATTACTTTATTGCGACGGCTTTTTTTTTTGTCTCATAATGATATCAAATATGTATGTACATACCACTAAATCAAAAGTCTATTAGTCAAATAATCAGTCATTTAACAAGTGTTTAGTTTTTTATCGTTTTTTTGTTTCTATCCTATTGTTTTTTTAAGACATTAAATTAGTAAATGGCAATACAAAAATAAGTTGAGTGAAAAAATTAAATTAGTTGAATGAATATCAAAAATACTGAAATATTTCACGGCAACAATATATGTATAAAAGTTGTGTAATTAATTGTCTCTGCCTTCAGTTTATTCGAACTGAGAAAGTTTTCGACTCACATGCAAATGGTCTAAAGGATACCGGCACCGGTTAGTAAGATACGCAATGAATTAGGAAATTTATACATTAGTGTGCTAGCAGCAGTAACAGCAGGTCCTTCAAGTGCACTTCGGCTATAAAGTAGCAATACCAAGCCTTCCTGCTACATACATATGCAAAAAATCTATAAGGTTTATATGCAAAATAAAGGCGAACCACTTTCGTGAGACGTTTCTAAAAGGTCTAACATAAGATTAACCTTTAAACTTTTTCTTTGTCATATCAATACATAATATAAGAAGACACAAAACTGTATATTTAATTTTTAAGAAGTTTATACTAATGGTCTAAGATATGGTAGAACAATGGTTGACTACTTAAATCTGTGACAAACGCTAGGGTTGCCAGCTTGATTTTTAAATAAAGAAAAAATGGTTTAAAATGAATATCGTATAGAAATGTGTATGTTGTTAGAAAACACATAATACAATTGCACGAACTTTAATTTCGTAGGATACTTTAACCCGCTAAAACCACCACGAAGAGGTCGTTTTGACCACTCTTTCAAAGAGTTAAAAAAAATAGTATTTTCAAGTTCGATAGAAGATTAAAATGTTCTAGAAAATTATTCGCCATCAAATTTCACTATAAGTCTTCTCAGACAAAATCTTTGTACAAATAAGCGCATACTCTGAAAAAAATACCCGTAGTTAAACCAACAACTTCCGGATGTTGAATCTCCGTCTTTGATTCAACAGCAAAAGTATTTGTTTTTACAGCAAAGTTTTTGATCCAACAATTTATTCAAAAACGGCCGTTGTTGTTTCAAAAACTAGCTTGCCTTTAAAAAATTTTTTGTGAGAAAATATTTTTTTGTAAGAAAACCAACAAAAAAAATAATGATGGAGAGAAGATGAAGAGAAAATCCAAACAAAAGTTTATATTTAGCAGAAAATTTTCTCCCCGTTGTTGATTTAAAGGCAAAAGTATTTGACCCAACAGTTTCCGTTGTAAACAAAACTAATGAGAACAATTTTTTTTAAATTTTGTTTTTACAATGATTCAAATAATTCATGGATTCCTTTTTAGGAAATGGAAGTATAAATAGGTTACTACAATTCAATATAATGTTGAATGTTCCACTATGTGATGATTGGATAGAATTTTAGGTTGATGTCATGGTTCGTGGCCGCTGTGGTGTAGTGGGTAGAGTGCTCGCCTGCTATGCCAGAGGTCTCGGGTTCAAACCACGGTCCGAGCACAACAATTTTTCTAATTAGTAAAAATCCAATTATTGGGTTTTTTAAGAGCAGCGGTCAGCTCTCGGCAGTGGACGGCATACCCTCCGAGTGTATTTCTGCCATGAAAAAGCTTCTCACAAAAAATGCATTCGCCGTTCGGAGCCGGCATAAAACTGTAGGTCCACCCAATTAATAGGAAAAACAAAAAGGAGCACAACTCGAATTGGGAGAGAAGGTCGGCCATAAAACTCGTCAGAGTTATAATAGCGCGCCATTGTATTATATATATTATCATGGTTCGAATCCGGAGGAGAATATAAAATAAAGAAGAAAAATCAGAATAAGAAATGCTTAAAGATAGCAACCAGTGAATGATAAGAAGGAGAGAAGAATAGGAGAACAAGCGGAGGCTACATATTTGCAGATGAAGAGTAAAATGCAAACAAAAATTTATTTTTAGGTGAAAGTTTTTTCCAACAATCTCCGTTATTGACTTAAATCAACAACGCTCGCACCATTGAAACAACAACGGAGCGTTGTTGGGCACATTTCAACTGCGGAAAGTAGTTGATTTAACAGCGAAAGTCTTTAGATTTACAAGGGTTTTTTTTTTTTTTCAGAGTGCAAATTTCCGATTGCGAAAAAATCATTAGTAGCATATTTTTGTGTTTGCTTTCTGTGGTCTTTTACGTTCTTTCAAACTAATATTTTCTTCTTTTTTTATAAGATTTTTACTAAATTAACTGAAATAAATGGATTTAAGACAAATATCGAATATCCCTGCCAAAATTTGGAAGAGCATTTTCTCATCTATCTAAAATAAGCAACGTCTGAGGCACTTCTAGGCATTCTACGAGAGATACTCTCTATTTTACAATAACAAATTTAAATTTCACTGCTATCGCGTATCTGACCTCTTGGCATGTATGGAGGAGTTTCTTTGATAATTAATTAACGCTTTGGTGGCTTTCTGACGACACTAAGAAATTACTCTCGGAAGCATAGACTTTCAAACGAGACTTGGAAGATATTTCCTGAAGTGTCGTTTAAGACTCATCATGGTTGTAACGTTGACGGGGAACACTTTTTTTCGTACGAAGGTAGGACAAAGTTGAGAAAGAGATATCTTCCTCGATTGAATACTCTTCTTGAACTAACTTCTTCGTTACTTTCACTATAATAAATTAATATATAATTAATTAGTTTGGGGTCCACCCATATCATTATTAAAATTTTACAACCATAACTTTATTTATCTATGTATGTATGTATGCATAAATTTTGTACATATGTATGCATTAAGCTGGAGTGAAATCATATGGAGATTTTTTTTTGTTCTTTTTTTGAACGCACCAGCAATGAAAAGTTGCATTTATACGATAAAATCGAAAAACGAAGTATGAGGATTGCTAGACATGGCTAAGGTGAGTATTAAAGTGAATTTTTTCTTTTTGGAAACAACAACAACAAAAGTTATTAAAGGTCAAAGTTTATACTATGCATTTTTTAAATTGCAATTACTTAAAAACTACCTAACCGATTTTATACCATTCGATAGGTATTTTGATTCCCTTTAATTTTATATACATTTTATATATGATAAGTAAGGGTTGGTAAAAGGGCGGTTGACCCCCGAAGGGGCGTGTTATGGAACCTACATAAAATGTATATCAAATTAAAGGGAATCAAAATACCTATCCAATTGTATAAAAATATTCGAAATCGGTTCAGTAGTTTTTAAGTAATTGCAATTTAAAAATGCACAATATAAACTTTGACCTTTAATAACTTTTGTTGTTTCCAAAAAAAAAAGTTTCACTTTAATACTCAACTTAGCCATCTTTATCAATCCTCATACTTAGTTTTTTGATTTTATAATTTTCAAAATTTCATATTTGTACCAGATCGTGCTATTTTTTCAACTTTGTGGGGATGGGGGCATCTCTAAACATGCGAGTAGGTCAATAAAATTTTACAGGCTTATTACTGGGCTAGAAACGTTCCGTTATGGCTTTGGAACAAATTGAATTTCCAAAAAAAAAATTTCACTCCACCTTAGTATGCATGTAGTACCTCCATACGTATTTTTAAAATTAAACTTTCCCTAATTGACACTAATTAAAACTTTTTACTTTATATTCATTACATACACACATACATATGTAGTACATACAAATATATGTACATTTCTACATATAATTAAAAATAAAATGTCCAGCTCCTGGAAATTAGCGGAAACATCCTTTCCTCCTTTGTCCCTCTTTTTCTTTGTTTCTTGTTTTTTTTTCCTTTTTTTTGCCTCACAAAAAGCCATTTTTCATTTCCAACAAATTTTGCTGTCATCTCACCATTGTTATTCGCAAAAATTTTGTACCGAGTTTTTACATTCATAATTATTTTGCTGTACAATTCAAGTTATTATTATCATCATGCCACTGCTTTTTATTCTCATTTATTTTAAACACGTTATTTTGTACTTTCATTGTTGTTGTTATTTGTTATTATTTCACCATGCCACACCACACCAACATCACCACATTTGCCGTCCAAAAAATGCCAGTTAATGACAATAAGTCCCGCATGATTTTACGCCGCTCCGTTTAGCCCAAATTCTAAATTCGCTGCCGCTGCCTTGAATCGCAGCCAACTTCAAAGTGTTGATGTGAACTTATGTCTGTTTCCGTACTATCCAATGTAACATATTTCTCACTAATTTTGTGTTTCCGTACTTTGATGCCAGCAAGCGGGAGAGAATTTAATTTTTACTTAATTAATTTCCACCAGCAAATATTGCTGGCGGGATGCAAAAGCAAAGAAGAAGAAAGAGCAGAGGAAAAAATGAAACAAGATTGATTATTTTAATTGAAAAAAGTGGACATGAAAATGGTAAGTAAATTTATGTCACCACGTGTCCAAGGTAAAAGGAAACAGACCTAATATATAAAGAAGTCACTGCCAAATACTGCGTACGCTCTATTGTGTTTGGTCTGGCAGTCACTGCTCATATTAGACGCATCAGCTGATTCCGAAAACCGTCGCTGCCCGCTGCCACATCGCTGATGTAATTTGGGCTTTAAAAGTTCCTCTTTGGACAGTTATGTCATAGTACTTGCGCCTTTCCCGCTTACAAGCACACAAAAATCATCATGCCACAAAAACACCAGCAAAAATCAAAATTTTAATAAAGAAATGAGAAAAAAATACGTTTCACTACCAATTTTCCACAATGACAACTGACATATTTAGCGCGATGTTGCTTGTCGCGTTGCAATTGTGTTTTTGACTTGTCTCGCTTCTATCATCCTCGATTTTCGGCTTTCTTTTGCTGTCTCCCCCTCTGTGACCCTCTCTGTCGTTACTGAAGCTGCGAAATTTCATTTGTGTAACTGCGCATTTTCGGGCGGTCGATGTCGCGACGTGACATAATGAACAACTGTCAACAACGTTGCACAAAATTTTTTAGTCAGTTATGCTCAGAAGCGCTGGCCAGCCTCCAATTTTCATGCAGAGCCGCAACACCATAACCATCACCATCACGAAAATCCCCATCACGACCATCCCCATCATCGTCATCGCCGAAATTCGCCTACGCGTCTTGCTGTTCTTCTAATGGTATTTGTACCTTTTGGTGGAATTTCTGTGTTTGGTTTGGCTTTCAGCCGCAACCGGCATTTGCATTGAGTGGCGATTGGATGACTGACATTTCTGTTGAATCGCATAGTCATCATTATTTTCGCTATTAAAAACCAACATACAGAAAACGCGGTAAACAGAAAATGGTGATTGGGAGTAAACACATGCAAATACGAACTTATACAGCCAGTACGGTCAGCGGGGACTTTCAGGACCCAAAGACAGAAACTGCAGGCCTGACAAAAGTCAGTCCTCAGAATAGCCATAAGTGAACTAGTGATGTCGATGGAACACCATCTGCATCATGAGACACAAATGCCTCCAGTCAGGGAACTAATACCATGCTGAGCAATCAGTTCCTGCTGGGATGCCACAGCGGGGGCCACCCAAATAGCCAACTACTCCAACCAGAACCTCCCCCGGGTACGTCAGGAGCCATCTATTCGACCTCTACAGAGAAGTTGAACCTCTGTATGAAGAAAGCATTAGATTTTTTTTTAAATTCCAAGTAGTATATATTTTTTTGCTTTCTGTGGTCTTTTAGGTTCATTTTACAAAGATTTTGTCTGAGGAAACCCATAGTGAAATTTTATGGCGAATAATTTTCTAGAACATTTTAACCCTCTATCGACCTTCGAAATGCTATTTTTCTCGGACTTTAAAAATGGGGTCAAAATTGGCTCTTCGTGGGGTGTTAGAGGGTTAAAGTATTCTACGAAGTTAAAGCTCGTGCAATTTTACTATACGTTTCCTAACAACATATTTCTATGCGATATTTTTTTATCCCTTTTTTTAATTTCTTATAAAATCACTCAGACGAAATTTCGCAAAATTTTAAATTCACAATAAAAAAAAGTTTGATCTCAGGGAGCAAAATGGCTGGGGGGTTTTACTATATAGCAGTGGCGGACCTAGCATAAATTGCCTGGGCAAGCCTATGTGTGAGGCATAGCCATTAGCCATTTATGTAATTTCCTTTGCTGTATTATTTAAAAGTCTGATTGCGTTCCGTCATTGACTTTGATTTAGAGTTCTCGATTTCTTTTTAACATTTTCGAGTGGCCCGAATAAATGCTTTTCAATGCTCGAACGCTCGTTTGTTTGTTTATTACGCGTATGTTTGTACGGGCATTTGAACAATTCGGGTATTTGAAGATCGTTTTTTCTCGTTTATTTTTTTTTTTGTTTTTTTTTTCATATATATTTTTAATTTTTGTTTTCCTGATACACATTTTTTTGTTTGTATACTCAGAGAAAAGGAATCAAAAATAAAATTTTTATTTTTATAATGCACGTTTTAAACCAAGTCATTTTTATTTTATAAATGAAAATTTTTAAATTAAAAATAAAATTTTTTAAATTAAAATGTATTTAGCGTTGGTCTCCTGCCAGAAACACGAATGTGAAATTTTTTTTAAGTACGATGTCTGCTCTTTATCGGGTATATATTTCTGTAATAACAATTAATATTTGTATAACTGCTTGTGTAACCATACATACATAATATGCACGTGTGTGTACATAAGCAATATTAATTGTTGTTATATCAATATATACCCGATAAAGAGAAGACATCGCCCTTAAAAAAATTTCACATTCGTGTTTCTGGCAGGTGGCCGACGTTAGGATTTAAAAAGAAACATGTTTAAATTAAAAATTAAAATTAATAGAATAAAAACGAAAGTTTTTCCTTCAAAATCTCATAGTGCTTAAAATAAAAATAAACATTTTTAAATTAAAATTGTTTTTTCTTGATTTTGCAATTTTACTCTGAACATTTTTAAAATAAAAAATTTCGTATTTACATAATTCTTAAATATAAAAACGTGCGCTAGGGAAATCTTACACGAATGCGCAGAGGTATTTTTAGTTTCCTTATACCGACGGAAATTTCAGCAGTAGCAAGTGTATTTGCTTATTGCCTAAAAAATGGGTGCTTTAGTGTTTGAAAAACTGAGGTCCAATTTGATTTCCACCGCTTTTTAAAATTATCTTGATATTGTGCCAATAGTTCCCAAAAATCACAATCAACCCTTTTATAATCTGGTATTTGATATTTATGTTTGCATGCACATGCAGATGTAAGAAATTATGTGCATAAGTATGTACCTACATGCAAACGAAAATCAAATCAAATATGCATATGGCTGTGAATACTGAACTTTTGAATGCCGAAGCCAGCTTCATATTCGCATACAAATTTGATGTGAAAAATAAAAAAAGTGCTTTGCTAGTTTTTTTTTTTAATTTAAGTCTGAAAATAAGCAATTGGTTTCTCCTTAACGAAAGCGAGAAAACAAGCTATGTTATTCTGTTTTGAAAGCCCCGTAAAAGCTAATGTGTGGAAACGTTGAAGCATGCTCACTGTGCTGTGATTGGCTGTACAAACAAAATACACATTGTGAGGTGGATTGGTGGTGTATTTGCGCTATTTTCTTAGCAGGCTTTTAGGGGCATGTTACAGTGGGGGCTATATTATTGAGAACTTCAATAGTAAACACATTTAAAACGTAAAATAACCAGATTTTAAAGAATTTCGTATGAAATGAACGAAAATGTGTACGCAAGCCGGGCTTCTCGGCTTGTATGAAGCGACCGCCTCTGCTATATAGGTAGTAGTATTTCATTAATTTTTCTTCATTTTTTCGCCCCCAGACAACAAGCCACATTTTGTGTCACAGTGTTTTCACCATTAATAAGGTCGTTCCACAATACATTAATAAAGTCATTTTATTTAAAATCGACAAAGCATTGTGAGTTTGCAAGAACCTCTTCTTCTTTCATTGTTCCATCCAACAGTCGAAGCTTCATTCCACACCAAACAACATTTCATCAATTCCTTAATACCATGTCTCCACATAACGTGTTTCGCTCTTTTTTTCTGCAATTTCTCTCTCAATCTTGTTTCGACACTGAAACCAGTGCCGAAACTCGCCAATTTCCATACAAATTTCTGAGAGCGAGTGAAGATTGAAACACTGTTTCATTCTGAATCATCTTGCCAACCTCGATGATAGCGATGTCTTCTCTAATTTTGTATCGAAAATCTATCGAAATCTCACACAGACCAAAACAAAGACGCAAAAATAAGCAAACATACAAACATTTAAGAAGAACAAGAAAGAGAAATGTCAAACTGAATCACGATTAGCCACGTGGAGACGGGTTATTGAGCGAGATGTTTTGTTACATGTTTCTCTGGTGAATCAAGTTATGTGGAGACGGGCTTTTAAACAGTTCCATTCTCGATTGCAGGACTTTCCTGTTTCCTATTAATTTACACACCGCACATTTTTCGTTCCCGGTATCCATCCGATCATCATCTTAGCTGACCATCGTTCGTGGGTCCATCCCTCATATACATAAAAATATATATATTCCTGGAACTGTACGCCCAAGCTTCAATACAATTCGATTTATGTTTTCCTTTAGCCTTTTATGGACCCGTCTAACCGCTCTAAATCACTTTCAATTTATAAACTTTTTACTTTTTGTTTCAAGTTCCACATGAACACCCCCTTGTCCAATTCCGGCGCATGTCACTCTGCTGCTGTCATAAATAAATAAACCTTTTGACACCTCTTGAATTTATTAGCGCTTCAGCGCTGAGTAATATTTATTTTATTTGCTGCATATCTATGTATATAGATGGCGCTGAATTCGCTTGATTATTAGAAATGCTTTTGTGTATAAATTTAAGCATAGTTGGAACAATTTTGACATTCCTTATTTACTTGCTGTTTTCTTTTATATACTTGAGCTACGTTTTATGATTCAATGTCCTTACGACAAACCCTCTACCGAGTGGGAACCTTCCCATGCGCCTGTAAGTATGCCATAAAAATTATTACTTTAATAAACTTGTGCTACACGCGATTATATGTATGTATGTATGGCTGCATACCCTGATAAAACTGTATTACACATATTAATTTCAAAAATTTTTTATGACTTGTGTGCGCACTTCTTTTTTTCGGGTTTTTTTTTGGCAACGGAAGTGCTAATTTTCTTTTGCTGTTTATTAAAAAAGTACGCACGCGAAATATACACTTATATACAAACATACGATGTTGGTAATTTCCGTTTAGCCGTAAGGAAACAACAAAATAAAAATAACATACACACAGAGAAAAACTATTGTACAATCAACTCAGAATCGCATATAACCCAACTTAAAACTTAGGTATAATTTACTTACTAAGTTTTTTCGTCATCTTAACGAAAATAATTTTGTAAAAAATTCAGCAAAGTAATTTAGTAAAAAAGAAAAGTAAAGAAGGTTAACTTAGCCAAAACAACTACTTTTTTGGTAGCCAAAGTGCTTGGGTAATAAATCACCTAAGCTTTGTTTTCCATGGTAGGGTACAAATTGTGTAAGTACTTTGGCGAGTTATACAAGTTTCTTGTGCCCCATACAAATTTTTTTAACTAAGTCAACTTTGTTAGATTTACTATAGTTTTTTCTCTGTGTGTACAAATATTTAGTTTAAGCATAAGTGAAACGAAGGAAATTTGTGGCAGGAGAATTCATATAAATATTCGGTTGCAAACACACACTTCAATGAGTATAAATTTTTTTATGTATTTACATACCCAGTCGGAAATGGAGCGCATCAAAGGCGCTTTAGATGCGCTCTGTGTGCTCTGAAATAGCAATGAAGCGCATATCTCCGTTTACGATGAAGCTCTTCCCCCTCGCTTTTAGGCTTTTGACTTTCGAGCTTGTCCCAACTGGGTTTGAAAAAATTCATAATGATTTATATTGATGTATTGTGGCACGAATTTCCGCCATACCTTGTTATACCTTTCATGAGAAATATAAATCTTGAAAGTACCAGATCCAACAAAATATAAACCAAAAAGATCAGTATCATGAACTGAGTCGATTATGCCATGTCCATCTGTGCGCCTGGAGAAGCTGATCATTTATCGGAATCGGACCACTATAACATATACTTATGTAGCTCGCATACAACCGATTGTTCAGATGTGGATACTTTGTGGTATAGCTTCTCCATTTAAACAGCTAACGGCATGAAAATTTGAAGTCTTTGTACACATATGAATCTAAACGGTGTTACCGTGAACTGTCAATGTGGAAATATGTGTAAATTAAAGAAATCAGAGCCATTCATGAAAGGTATGAAGTCTTCGGTACGGCCGAAGACAGCCGCGCTCTTACTTATCGAGTTTGATTTGTTTATAAACCGGTTTCGGCGATGTGACACGCTCTGATTAATATTGCCTTCTCAAATAGCGGCAAGAGAGCGCATTGAAATTAGCACTTAAGTTACGAAGGGGTAGCGCTTCATATTCGTATATTCTAAGCTGCGCATTCAAATTTCCGTTTGGGTTCATATGTATGTATGTGCGCACTGCGCATACATACATCTATATTTCAAAAATTTTATGCCGCTATTCAAGAATTATAAAAGCTTAAGCTTTTGTATATAAAAAAGTAATTGAATGAAGCTCTATATTGCTGTTTGCTTGTTCTTATGCATGCACATACATATGTAATCGCATTACCCCAAACACATAAACAAAACAATAAAATATAATTTAATGCTTTGGTTTTCAGTATCCTATTTCAGCATTTTTCGCTGAGAATGCAAAAAAAAATGTTATGAAAATTAATTTTGATTACGTCAAAGCATGCGAAAACCACTTAATTGTCCGTAACGCTTATCTAGGTTAGTTTGCCGAACATCATTTGTATTCGATAACCCTCATAATCATACGCTCGAATGAGCTCAAATTTATCGTATCGCCCATATAAAAAATATTTTGAATATACATACATATGTATGTAGTGGTAGTGGGACTTTTTTCGAATAATATTCGAATAAATATTATTAGAATAAACGAATAATAATATTCGAGGGAAAAAATTCGAATAGTACTATTCGAATAGTACTATTCGAATAATCATATTCGAATAACACTATTCGAATAATACTATTCGAATAACACTATTCGAATAATACTATTCGAATATTAGTATGTATGTATGTACATGCATAATTTGGGAATTCCACTTGTTTCCGTGGAAGCCAGAGTACGTATATGTACATATGTATGTACTTACAAAAGCAAAAGCATACATACATACATTTAATGGCTATTCGCGAATGGTGGTATTCGAATAGTGATATTCAAATAGTACGATTCGAATAGTATTTATTCGAATATACGAATAAATTATTCGAATAAATATGATTCGAATTACGAATACCTTTCGAATAAAAGGATTTTTTATTCGAATAATTTTTATTCGAATAGTCCCATCCCTAGTATGTAGCTAGTAGGAAATCGAAGGTGGAAACTCACTCACTTACTATATTACCATGACCCCATCATTAAAAATGCAAAAGTATGGAATAAAACACTTGTATTTGTCATATAGAATCTTTTTTAAATATGTATTATTTTAAGTGGCCGCTGTGGTGCAGTGGGTAGAGTGCTCGCCTGCTATGCCAGAGGTATCGGGTTCAAACCACGGTCCGAGCAAAACACCAAAACAATTTTTCTAATTAGTAAAATCCAATTATTGGGTTTTTTAAGAGCAGCGGTCACCTCTCGGCAGTCGTTGGCATACCCTCCGAGAGTAATTCTGCCATGAAAAAGCTTCTCACAAAAAATGCATTCGCCGTTCGGAGCCGGCATAAAACTGTAGGTCCACCCAATTAGTAGGAAAAACAAAAAAGGAGCACACCTCGAATTGGGATAGAAGCTCGGCCATAAAACTCGCCAGAGTTATAATAGCGCCATTGTATTATTATTATTATTATTATTTTAAATGTGGCCGCTTTGGTGCAGTGGGTAGAGTGCTCGCCTGCTATGCCAGAGGAAAATGCGAGAAAAAACACCAAAAAAAAATTTTCTAATTAGTAAAAATCCAATTATTGGATTTTTTAAGAGCAGTGGTCACCTCTCGGCAGTGGGCGGCATACCCTCCGAGTGTATTTCTGCCATGAAAAAGCTTCTCACAAAAAATGCATTCGCCGTTCGGAGCCGGCATAAAACTGTAGGTACACCCAATTAGTAGGAAAAACAAAAAAGGAGCATACCTCGAATTGGGAGAGAAGCTCGGCCATAAAACTCGTCAGAGTTATAATAGCGCCATTGTATTATATTATTATATTATTATTATTATTTTAAATATGTAGTATTAAGAGCGAAATTATCGTAAGGGACAAAATTATGATTTTTTCGCAAACTACAAATTTTTTCAAGAAAAAAAATATCTTGTCCAGTATACTAATTAACTATCTAATCGCGTGTACAATTTCATTTAAATATACCAATAAAAAACAGTAAAAAAAAACAAAAAAAATGCTCTCCTGTAAAATTTGCTTTTGTCCCTTACGATAAAGTCGCACAAAGGGGTCGATATGATGTATTGTGAAACGATTTTCAGTCATGCCTAGCCTCAGACCTTGATAAATGATAAATTTATCAGTTTATCGGATTAACAAGTCTTTATCAAACTATGTGAGTATCACTAGAATTTCTACAGAATTCTCTTAGCTAAATTTTTCACTCGCTTTCACAACATCATTTGCTTATCACCAAGAACAAAATTCAAAAAAAAAATCCAATAAAATAAATCCATAAAAGTATATGGTATACACTCAGAGAAAAAAATTATAAAAACATAGGAAAATGTGCTTAAAATGGACAAAAATGTATTTAAAAGTGATGTAAATACCAATATTTTTATTTTAAAAATGTTCATTGTAAAATTGTTAAATCAAGGAAAAAATTTTAAATTTAAAAATGTTTATTTTTATTTTAAGCACTATGAGAAAAAAACGCTGCAGTGTTCTCTATATCATTTTCTCTTCCGGATTCGAAATTGTATCCAACGGAATTATCTTCATTTTCTCTCAATCTGAGCCCCAACTACAAAAATATAACCTCCGCTTGTTCTCCTATTTTTTCTACTTCGCCTTAACTGTTTTGCTATCTTTATTTCTTATTCTCCTTATTCTCATCCTTCTTCTTTATTTTATATTCTCCTCCGGATTCGAACCATGACATCAATCCAACGCCATCACATAGTGGAACATTTAACATTATATTGAATTGTAGTAACCTATTTATACTTCACTTTTCCTAAAAAAGAATCTATGAATTATATGAATAATTTTGACAACAAAATTTAAAAATATCGATTCTCATTATTGTTTTTGTTGGATTTCTCACAAAAACATATTTTCTCACAAAAAAATTTTGAACAAAGAGCGAGTTTTTGAATCAACATTCATTTTCATTTTTAATTTAAGTATGTATGTATGTATGTTTTTCTTTTTAAATCCAATACATTTTTACTTCAAAAATTTCATTCTTAATTCAAAAATTTAATTTTTAATTTAAAAATTTTCATTGTTAAAATAAAAAGGGTTTGGTTTAAAACGTACATTATGAAAACAAAAATTTTATTTTTGATTTTAAAACGCTGTTTTTCCCTGAGTGTAGGTATGTTTACATGCATTTGAAAGTTTTCCCAATAGATTTAAGTATTTGAGAAATAAATTGCTGTTGCTTCTGGGAATTCGTCACTTTACAACAACACCTATAAATATTCATGCATATTTTGCGCCTTTGCTACTCTCATATACAGCAAATATTTTATTTATGTATGTTTTCAGTCTTTATTTGCTTTTTCTTTTTTACTTCTTTTGTTATTTTTTTTTTTTTGTTATTTTTTTATTTTTTTGGTTTTGTGTGTAGACCACACACACACTTGGAAAAATAACGCAATTCGCTGGCAAAGTTATAAAACGCATGGACGCTTAAGTGCTGCTAAAGTTTGGCAACTTTTCCTCTAACTTTATTATTTTTCATTTTTTTCGTTTTTTTTTTGTTAAATTTACAAATTTTTATGTTCGCGCACAAAGTTTGCTCGCGATGTCCGCTTGAATTTGTGCAAAATGGTCTAAAGACTTTCTTATGTGAAATAAAATTAAAGTACGTGTTACTTTTTGTGGTTAACTTAACTACGCGCTTTACGCCTTAAAGTAGGCAATGCAAACAAAATATACATACATCTATAAGTATTTACGTATGCAAATCCCTGTGTACGTACAAATCCGCCTGTCGACGCGCCACAATAAATCAAAAGAAATCGCACAAGTGCAAAAATAAATCAAGTAAATCAAATAAATCACAAATTTTCTTTACAAAGATTACATTTTCATATGCACATACTGTGGTGGTATGTGGTAGATAGATACATATGTTTGTGTGTAATGCAAACAACAGCTGTTCAACGGCCCTTGGCTGTGTTTACTTTGCCATTTGCACTATTTCGTTTTTTCGTCTGGATCTTCCTGTAAGACCATTATATACATATGTACATAACTATCAAATGGTAAGCAATGCATTAATTTACATCTCAACACTTTTCCTTCATGGCTTGTCTGCTAGTAAATATCATATACATACTTTGCTGTCGGCTGCTTGCTCACAAACATACATGCGAACATATCTGCAACATGTTTGCGGTTTAATTAAGCTGGCTTATGTGGCGTCAGCGCCTCGTTGATTCGCTTGAAAAGGGTTCAGCTGCTTTAACATGTAAAATGGTCTTTGCTGGAATCGTTCATTACCATAGTAGGTATATGCTGAGCTATTGAGGGCTATTTCCATACTCTGCATAAAAATGATGGTCAATTGATCTTTTACCGCCCATACACTTTGCTTCAATTATACCATATAAAGAGCTTAAAAGAAGCTCATGTTTTATAAAGAATCTAAGAAATTTTTGCAACGGACATTCGCCGCCTTTCATTTTATTTGTGAGTGTTTTGAGTTCAGTCGCAGTATTCCCAACTCAGCAGCACATTAAATTATATATTCTTTCCCATCATCTATTGCAAAAGTCCTAAGAAAGCTAACTTGTTATTTTTACTCTAAAACATGAGTTAGATCTCAATTGTATACAAAATGCTGCCCAATTAACCCCATTTGAATTTACAGTGTAGATTATTCCTTGAGTGATATATTTATCGTTCAGAAATAATCATTATTGTTTGAGTTTTATTTTTTTCGATCAAAAATATCACTCAGTCACGAAGTTATATCGATGGGAATTTTTTTGTAATTATGTTCTAGAGCACTTCAGAGAAAATTTGCGTTTTTCGACCTAAGCAAAAAAATAAAACTCAAAGAATAATTTTTATTTTTAGCGATAAATATATCACTCAAGGAATAAGTGTTATTTTCGATCCAAAAAATAAAACTCAAAAAATAATGATTATTTCTGAGCGATAAATAGATCACTCAAAAAGTTTTATTTTTGATCAAAAAAATAAAACTAAAAAAATAATGATTATTTTTGATTTTTATGGATATCGCTTAAAATTTTTCGATCATAGTGGATTCGGATAGTGCCCTTTCAGACATGCACACACACAAACTCAATACTCTTCTACGATGTTTGCAAGTATTTAATTTTTTTCACTGAAAATATAACGAATAATGATTATTATGGGTCCCTGGAATTTTTCGTCTCTTTGGACATGAATATCTCAAAACCTACACGTATTACCGAAAATCCGACTTCAGATTCAGAATCAGCGCACCGAAATCCTTTAGAAAAGTAGAATTTTATTTGAGTTAGAAAATTTTTTGGAAATTTTGTCGGCCTGTTGTAATTAAAGTCCAAATCCCGGGATAAATCCCGGGATCCCGGGATTATAAAAACAAATATCGAAAATCCCGGGATCGTAAAAATCGGAAAAATTGGAATCCCTAATACATACATATATGAGTGTATGTATGCATGCGAGTAGATTTTTGCGTGTCAGACTGTGGTAAAATATCAACGTACCAACCTACATATATATGTACATACATACATACATATCTACTAGACATTATCTACTACATGCCACACGAGCACTTGCTGTACACCAACCCAACTTACCACCGCATGCATGAAAGTCGAGAAGAGATTATGTGGCCGTAACCTTATACGCCAATTGCCTGGTTCAGTGAGCTAAATTGTTGGCCTTCTTCACTTGCTATTTGCTTGATACATATATACATCTGTACATCATCATTGGTTTTGTCTTGCTTTAGTTTACGTATCTATGTATATACTTGTGCACATATGTAAGCACATAAATAATATGTATACGCTAGGGTGGGGCGATTTACTAACCTATATCGCGCCATCTAAATTCGGATTCCTCTCATTTTTCTGAGTAGAAAACTCCTCCACGACATTTGTCTAAAATTAATTTTGATGTTCCGTAGTTTGGTTTTTATGGACCAAGACGAATTTTTGAAAATATAAATTGGGCAAAAATCGACAAAAAAATATCCAGGCCAAAGTGCTTCTGAAATTTTTTTTGCTTCCAATAGTACGCTGTGGCGTGTGAGTAACCTTGAGTTTTTTTAGAGTTGAGTAAAGTAAAAAACCAAGTCCCAAACAGCATAAGTCTACGTTTTAGACTACAACTTTTGCAGCTAAAATTCTGAAATTTTGGATTTGGAGCATTTATTGTACACAGAGCGCTGTCGGCTTAAATAACACTGGATCACAAAATGAAATTTTTTGTCTGTACTTTGGACGTGACTATCTTATCTATATGTAAAATCGATCGCTGATTCCGAAAATCGGGTTCATTTTTAATTCTATGGGAAGGTTTTTGAGATATCGGCAATTTACCGTTATTTGGCCAATGGCTCCACTTAATCCTGTTTATCTCTTTACCGCAGTGAGATATCTTCCTTGAGGTGAAACCAAACGAAAGAAAATTAAATTTCCTTTTCATGGCTCCTATAACATTTTTCTCTAACTCATAGTTTCTGAAATATTGACGACTCAATTTGAATTTTTTCGATTTTTTACGATTTTTTGAAGAAAAAATAGATTTTGTCAGGCAATATCTTTAAAACCAATGTTTTCACCTTCGGTTTTACTCCTTTACCTGAAGCTCTATTCTATTGGGAAAAATATAAGCTATCAACGATGAAAATCCATGGTAAAATGGAAAAGTTATAGGCGATCAAGTAAATTCAGCTAAGTCGCGCAATGCCTCTGCACGGGTATATTTTATGCATGTTATACCCGTAAATGGGCTTGTATCTACTGCGCTGCCAACGTGCTGCTACTGCATGCTACAACATGTATAGAATATACCCGTCCAGAGGCATTGCGCGACTTGGCTGTATTTACTTGATCGCCTATAACTTTTCCATTTTACCATGGATTTTCTTTCATGACTTTTACCTTTTGCTTCTAGTGATGTGTCTCACACAAGTCATAATGAATTCGAAAGTGTTACGATTTTTAATAGAATATATTGCATTATATTTTTTCTAAATATCATACATAAATTCTTATTTTTTAGTTCATGTTTTATAAAAGTTGAGAAATTTCTAACTTCCCCTCTGTCGCTCAAGGACAATGTGAGAAACTACTAGAAATTTTCCTCAACATGAAAAAGAAAACAAAACGAATTCATTGTTTGAATTTCTGCAAGCAGCTAACTCTTTAATTTGTACGAAAGCCAAATTCGCTTATGTTTTCTTCAGTTGCATTTTAGATGGAAATCTTTTCTTCTTCTTCTTCCATCTAGGCGATTTTGGCAAAGTCCCATAAAGCGCGCCAGTCATCTCTGTTTTGTGCTGCCTGGCACCAATTCGAAATACCAGTTTTCACCTGATCCTCCCAATGCAGTGGAGGTGTCCCTTTTCTTTGACAAATGATAATCAGCGTAGGGTTAGAGTAAGGGTACAAAGAATAAAGCAGAAATTTTTAAATTTTGCTCCTTTTTCATTAATTTCTCATTTATACATATTTCCTTTATTTTCTTCGTTCTCAACAAAAGTATTTGTAACTGCAGCAAAAAAATTTGTTAGCAAAAACAAAAAAGATAAAATAAATGTAACAAATGCAAGATAAATGAAAATAGTTCTAGAATAAGTTTTAATTAAAATTGAATAAATATCATCCCGAAAAAAATAATGAAAATTAACTCCTTGCTTGTAAAATATAAATTCACTAGCTGGCCCGGCAGACGTTGTTCTGCCTAAAATTTATTCCTATAAAGCTATAAAACTGTCAATTCTCTGAACAAAAGAGATATACATATATTCACCGCGACAAACCTAATTTCTCCTATCCCTGTCTCTGTCTCTATCTCTATCTCCATCTCCATCTCCATCTCCATCTCCATCTCCATCTCCATCTCCATCTCCATCTCCATCTCTATCTCTATCTCTATTTCTATCTCTATCCCTATCCCTATTCCTATCCCTATAATCCAAATCGGTGCAGGCGTTCTTGAGTTATACGCGTTTGTACTAACGCCACTTCTTTTATATATATAGATATACAAAATATATGGGAAAATATTTTTTTTTTTTGCATTTTTCGGGAATTTTATTGGATATTCTCCTATTCTGGCCAGAGAACAATCTGAATTTGTCTCAATCATCCAAATCGGTGCAGGCGTTCTTGAGTTATACGCGTTTGTACTAACGCCACTTCCTTTTATATATGTAGATATACAAAATATATGGGAAAATATTTTTTTTTTTTTTTTTTGCATTTTTCGGGAATTTTATTGGATATTCTCCTATTCTGGCCAGAGAACAATCTGAATTTGTCTCAATCATCCAAATCGGTGCAGGCGTTCTTGAGTTATACGCGTTTGTACTAACGCCACTTCCTTTTATATATATAGATATACAAAATATATGGGAAAATATTTTTTTTTTTTTTGCATTTTTCTGGAATTTTATTGGATATTCTCCTATTCTGGCCAGAGAACAATCTGAATTTGTCTCAATCATCCAAATCGGTGCAGGCGTTCTTGAGTTATACGCGTTTGTACTAACGCCACTTCCTTTTATATATATAGATTAAAAGTATCGTATGCCAATAAAAAGTGATGGAAAAAATAAAAAAAATAAAAATTGTTCAACTCAATTTAACTCTTAGAACAGTTAGAAAAAAATTAAACAATGAAAAAAAATTGTGAATATTCTTCAACAACGCGCCCTGCCGTGCATTGATGTGCAGCGGAGGATTAAAAAAAACAGGGAGGACTAAAAAAAATATACACTTTGCATGCCACAAGTACATACTGACATTCATATATACGAGTATGTATGACCCTTTTGACAACTGGCAGCTGTCAGTTGCCAGCAGCACCACTACCAACGCGTCGTTAACTTTTTCATTTGACCGCTGATGCGCGTGTTATTACCAAGCGCACATTTCCATATGTAGGTATGTATTTTGTTTTTTCATTATCCCTACTACGCCACTGAGGCGGGGTTTAACAATTGCGCAGGTGCTGCCAAAAGTGCGACAAGTTTTAAAGGAACCTTGTGGACGTTTTATCGACTTTCTGCTAGAAGAATCGCTTAACCGAGAAGTTAAATTCGACCTTGTTTTCAATAGTCTTTTTTTCAAAAATTTTCTTATTAGTTAATGTTTGTTAATAAAATGTAAGTAAACACAAAGTAAAATTAAGTTGAGCTAAATATCTCAGCATTAATTAAAACTTTCAAAATTTTCCAAATACTTTCTCCCAGACATTGAAAATAATTGTTAACAATTTCAAAGGTTTTGAAAATAACAAAAAATCTTAGACAAAAGCTCTAACAATCTTTTAAAAACAAAAATCCAAAGACAAAAAAAATAATTATTTTTGTCTAAGAGAAAACCTTAGGTTTGTTTAATGAGACCAAAAATAAAGTAGTGCAGCTCAAGTTAGATCAAAAAGTTAGAGCAATTCAGAGCAAACATCTCATGAAACACTTTTTAGGCAGCAATTATGAAAACATTTGACTGATTTACATTTCAATACCGCTTTACATAAATGCAGCAAAAAATTGAGCAAACAACAACACTCTATATCAGGGCTGCTCACCTCATAGGCACTCAAAGCACAATTGTTTTTGTTTTGTTCCGAATCATAGGCACAGATACATATTTGCACTTGAAATATGAAAATAAAATTTTCTGTGCACTCCCATAAGCACTCAGATATCAAAAAAAATTTATATGTATGTGCCTATGATTCATATTGAATGTGCAGAGCAAAAGCACTTTGTATAGGAGCTCGAGCACTGCCGTAAGAAATCGAAATTTACAATAACAAATGTGTAATGAAAAAAAAATTCAAAAAATGAAAGCACTGTAAAAAATTTGTATTCAAAAAATTTTCATATAAAAAACTAAAAAAATTTGTATGTATGTGATACTACCATTTGAAACTAAATTCTAAAATAATATTTTATTGGAATTGATAAAAAAATTTAAATGAGCAAAAAAATTTTTCAGTGCATATACAAAATTTGTAGATGTATTGAGTTTTGTACTTTCAATACGAGAGCGTTGAGCAGCCCCGCTCTATATACACAATTTTCCCATTTTAATTTTGAATACGCAGAATTTCCATTTTTGTTTCTTCTTTTCCAAATTTCATTTATTTATTTCAATGATGCCCAAACATTTCTTATGGCCTGGTTATGCTACCAATCAAGCTGGTCGAGCACCGTGTAATTGTTGTTGTGCACTCCGACGGTGAGAGAATTTTCGGACTCTCACATCCAGCAAACCTGCTGTGTGAAACAGGCAGCCAGCAAACGAGGTTTCAGAGGTAATAATGTGTTATGTTGTGTATGTGCTCAGTAATTATCATGTGTTATGTTGTGTATGTGCGCTCCAATCATGAATGTAAGCATAACCACCTCTCACCAATCACGAAATGTTTCCGATTTTGATTGGCAATCAAGATTGTAACCATAACCATAGCATTACGGGCGAGCAATGTCATAATTTAAAGAAAAAAAATTTTTTTTCTATATGTTTGTTTTTGTAGTTTTCTACAACTTCATTCACATCTCGATAACCCAGTAAAAAAATTAGGACACAAACCAGACTGTTAACACAGGCCGACAAAATGAGACCGATTTTTTTGACCACAAACCAGACCATACTTTCCTAAAGGTTTTCGATGCGCTGAATTCAAATCTGGACGCAGAATTGCTCTATCACGTCAGGATTTTGAGATATCCTAACCTAAATGTGTAAAAATCACCGTTTTTGCCTATTTTTGGGGTTATATATAAATGAAAAATTATTTTTGTAAAAAAAAAGCACACATAGCCTCTTAAAGAAGAAGTTTTTCTCTTACGAATGGCGTTGAGTGTGCTCAAATATCTTTTTTTTTCGCTAAGATGGAGCAATTGAAGTTTGCAGACTTATCGTAAGAGGTAAGTGTTCTACTGCATCATACCTACGTTAATTCATATAAACTTTAAATTGCTCTATTTTAGCGAAAAAAAAAGATATTTGAGCAAACTTAACGCCATTCGTAAGAGAAAGACTTCTTCTTTATGATGCTATGTGTGCTTTTTTCTTAAAAAAAATAATCTGTCGTTTATATATAACCTCAAGAATAGGCAAAAACGGTGTTTTTTGCACATTTTGGTTAGGATATCTCAAAATCCTGACGTGATAGGGCAATTCTGCGTCCAGATTTGCATTCAGCGCATCGAAAACCTTTAGGGAAGTATGGTCTGGTTTACGGTCAAATTTCTTGTCGGCCTGTGTAATCGAAATTAACTAAAAATCCAACTTTGTATTTATTTTTATGTTATGCAAACAAAGCTAACGAATGTGCATTGGAATATATGTATACATTTTTAATTAATGAAATTAATATTAATTTTTATAAATAAATAATTAATTAATATTGAAAAGTGGATTGTTTTTAGAAAGCTTAAAAAACATCTTTAATACGAGATTTATGAAATTTGGCTACTATTACTGAATTTATTAATTAATTTTCAATGCCCCCTCTAAATTTTTCAAAATAGATAAATAAATAATTAATTAATTATTAGTGTGACAAAATTAAATACCTTTGCCTCCGAGCGTTTATTTTAAAACTTTCGTCAATGTTTTTAGTACGTATAAATGTGAAAGTGTATTATCAAAATTAAAAATTGTAAAATCAAAACACAGAAACCGGATCTCAGACAAACACCTCGAAATAGACATAGATAACATTATCGAAAATATGAACGAATCCAATTAGTACACATATGTATATACATACATATATGTGCCATATTTCATTTTTTTCATTGCTGGGTTGGACCTGTCCGAATCAAAATAAAAAATTGTTTTTGTATTTCCATAGAAACGTTTCGGGAGTATACAAATTTTATTTTCCTATACTCGCCTATGCCCGCCTATATACAAAAATTTCTTATGAAAGTGTATAGGCGAGTAAAATCCTATACTTACGAGCATTACAAAAACAAAATGTGTATGCGAGCATAGGGCTTGGGCAACTATGATTTATTTTGTTGACAGCAAGTGTTTTTATATTTCCCAACATGTGAGATTTATTTTGAAAAATAAAAAAAAATCTGATTTAAAACTTTTATTTTTTTTTTGTTGAGACCGAAATTTTTATTTTTCTGTTTTTTTGTTTGTGAAAAAAAAAATATACGGAAGCACTAAAAATACTTTTTTTATATGCCACTAAGTGGCTTCAATCGCATAATGGCTTCATCGGATAAATTTGGCAGTTATTTTTTTTAAACTGAATTTGGCAGTTTGAAATTTTTACTAACAAAGTGTGCTTGAAATCTTTGAAAGTCAATAAAAAGTGCAATTGTTTAACCTCTTTCAATATTTAAATGGATTTATAAAGCTCAAGAATTGAATTAACGTGTAATAAGGTAACTTTTAACATTTGTTTTAATTTTTAGCGTGTATTTCTATGTTGTTTTCTTGGTACACATATGTGCACATCAGGATCCAATATTAGTTTTGTGTAATGTATGGTCGTTTTCCAGCTGGAACTGGAAGGGCAGGAAATTTAAAATTTTTTGAATTACAGCGAGTCTTACCACTCTGGGGATAGCGATGATGAGGAGTATTTGGCTCCGGATTTTATATGAGCTTTTCAATAAATGGAAGAAGAAGAAGAAGATGAAGAAGATTCGGGCTAGGAAATAAGTCAGAACGGTAAATGCAAAAGTGAAACTGCAAAGTACATCAAGATCGTTATGGCGTGCTACAAAAATAGCTTCCTGTGGGCCAGATATCGCAGAGGATGGTTTGACTTCGGAGGTTAGCTCAGACATAAGTACATTGTATGGTTTGTTGGAATATTCGGGCTTAGACTTAGGGAATCAGTAGCGGAGCAGAGTAATTTATATTTCGCACAAAGAGGGAGTTAAAATCATTAATTACAAATGCTATTGAGATGACCAATTTCTCCGGCGTGCACTTGATGAAGGGCAACCTCAAATATCCTCAAGGGAAGCTCTCCTGGAATAGAAATTTTTGTAACTCTATTTTTAGGGGTGCAATGAATCCCGACAGACTCTGATACCATCTGTACTTTGTAGATATAAATCAGCCCAATTTTAGAAACTGTGAAAAATAAGATACTATTTTGAAGATATGTCATAGTTGGTGAGGATCTGAGCTTATATCCATAGATAAACACATGATCCCATTTGCAGTACGATGTGAGTACCGCCAATATTTGTCGGCTAAGCGAAATCCACTTGCCCTAAAAACTTCGTGCTGGCTGCTCGAGATGGGTTGGTATTAGATTTTGAGATATATGTTGACAGGCTACTCTATCTCCAGAGGTAATGAAAAGTATGGGAGTGGGAGTAGGTATCGTCGAAAAGATTGATAGCAACAATTTTCAACAGCTGCGTTTTGTACACAGGTCTTGTTCCAGCACCAGCTCCTCGGCAGAATCTACCCTGAACCATGTAGATGGCATACCACAATGTTGCAGTGGGTTACCTGCAAAGGAACCCACAAGGTGGTGCCACAACCACAACCGGAAACTATACTGAACGATGTAGGTCATCTGGCTGACTTCGAGGATAGCAAGTTCGCCTCAAAATGTCGCCATCCAACGAGCTCCTCACGCTGCTGTATCAAGTGTTTGGAATGTAAATTTTACTAAAAATTACTTGTTTCTAAACTACCATACTTTCAAGGATATCTTCCCAAAATATATCGATTAAGACCTGAGGTGCACATATGTGCACTTCCTTTTTTTTCACTTCCAAAAAAAAAAAAAAAAAAAATAATAAACAAGTAAGGAAGCCTAAGTTCGAGTGGAATCGAACATTAGATACTCAGCTGTATGCTTTCATTGTTTGTTTGCGTTTGATGGAAACACGGTGCACTTAATATAAAGCGAGTGCTGCATAAAGTGGGCGTAGCCACGCCCATTTTCTAAATTTTTATCAGTCATCCAACTAAGCATATGAATATTATTCTTTGTGCAAAATTTCATTCCTTTATGACTTCTAGTTATAAAGATGTCACGTTACAAATTCCCAAAGAGTGTTCCAGATATATCTTTCTTCAAAAATAGGCGTGGTCATAAACCGATTTCAATAAATTTTTGCGTGTATATTGACACAAGTTATAAAAGTGTATAAACCAAGTTTCGTCATAATACCTCAATTATTTGTCGAGTTATAGGCTAAGAAATCTCGTATATCCCTTTGTGTAAAAAGAGGCGGTGCCACGCCCATTTTCCAAAATTTTTCTATTTGTTGTTTCCGGTCTATTGTAGAAATCATACCACAAAATTTCAATGAATTATCTTTACATTTGACAAAGATATCGCTTAAAATGTTTTTATTAGGTCACTTTATAATACCCATATATAAAAGTGGGCGTGGTCGTCAACGGATTTCGCTAAAATTCTCAACATGTATTACCACAAGTAATAAAAGTGTACACACCAAGTTTAGTCATTATATATAAATCATTTGTCGAGTTATGGGCTCAGAAATCTCGTATATTCATGTTTATAAAAAGAGGCGGTGCCACGCCCATTTGCCAAAATTTTTGTGTTTTTCGTTTTATGTCCGCAGTTGGACTCCTGCTATAAAATTTCAATGATATATCTTTATATTTGACAGAGATATCGCCTAAAATGTTTTATTAGGTCACTTTTTGTTTCCCATTATAAAAGTGGGCGTGGCCGTCAACCGATTTCGGAAATTTTTCGTCCAAATATTTGACTAAGTAAGTATATCACGCGTACCAAATTTCATCGATATACCTTCAACGGTTTCTGATTTATGACTCATAAAACTTTCAATGTTTGCCCCTTAATAAGTGGGCGTGGCACCGCCCATTTTCCAAAATTTTTGTGTTTTTTGTTTAATGTCCATAGTTGGACTCATGCGACAAAATTTCAATGATAGATCTTTATATTTGACAGAGATATGGATTAAAATGTTTTTATTAGGTCACTTTATAATACAAATATATAAAAGTGGGCGTGGCCGTCAACCGATTTTAACTATTTTCCGTCCAAACGTTTGCCTAAGTAAGTAAATCACGCGTACCAAATTTTGTCGATATATCTTCAATGGTTTCTGAGTTATGACATATAAAACTTGCAAGGTTTGACCCTTAATAAGTGGGCGTGGCACCGCCCATTTTCCAAAATGTCATAAAATTTCTTCCTAGGGGCCTGAGCTCAACACGTGGGTAAAATTTCATCGCTCCAGCTTTATTAGTGACTGAGATACCAAATTTCCGATTTTTTCTATATAGGAAAAGTGGGCGTGGTCATGGTCCGATTTCGCCCATTTTCAATACCAACCGTCCCAGTCTCGATACCAACTTGCATTTCAAATTTCATCAAAATATCTCAATTTTTGCGCGAGTTAGAGTGTTTACAGACGGACGGACAGACGGACGGACGGACAGACGGACGGACGGACGGACGGACGGACATGGCTAAATCGATTTCTCTTTTCACCCTGATCATTTTGATATATATAAGTCTATATCTATCTCGATTATTTCACTCTGTTACAATCCACCGTTATGTGATTAAAACTATAGTACTCTGTGTACTAGTACAGCTGAGTATAATAATGTGTTTTGTATAAGCCCCTATAGCTGCAAAAAGCTTTAAGAAACTTTAAAATAATATTTATTTTGTGCTCAGGTCTTAAGAGGTTAACTGCTTGCCCAGAATGTTGTACTACAGCTACGGACTACATAGCTTACTACATCAGCCGATGACTGATTTTGTGGCAACGCTCGAAAATGTGAACACAATGGTGTAGCTCATATATGTCATCTTTTGTATATTTTTGTATAGGGGATTCCTTAAATTCCATAAAAACTCTTTATTTTTTACAAGTTCAATTCATTTTTCAGTTTCTTCGTCCTTCATTTCGAATTTCCGTCATTAAAAAATTGAGCTGTCACACTGTAGCGCACTACAAAGTTAAAGTTAACTCTACTTCTACTACAGCCACAACTACACGCTACAGACACAGCTACACAATGTGGGCATTGCAATGCAATTGTACTGTTTTAACTTTTGACAGCTCTTACTACGTACTACAGCCACACCATTCTGGGCAAGCAATAAATGTTAACAGTTAAATTCAATCACTGCTTTCTCCATTAAGCGAACCTTCTGCAGTCCCCACACATTGGGGTGCATTTCAAAATATTTTTATACCCACCAATGGAGTCCAAAAGAGCTTGTGATAATGGCGAATGAAAAAAACTTTAGCGCTGAGGCTTAAGTAAAATTACGCTGAAGTGATGTTGCACTACGAGGCATAACATAAAAAACTGTCAACGTTGAACTTCAAATGAAAATGGGTTTGTGTTTCATTTTTTATCGCTTTTTAACCTATGCTTTTATATGGAAATATGCAAGTCGCTAACGTGGATAAACTATAATATGTAGTACAAAAGCAAGCCATTCGCAAGCTCCCATTTTATAAATCTTGGCCAATTACCAGGTGAATACCATTATTCCTATACGATTGACTTACTTTAAGTAAAACATGGTGCACGAAAAAGCATATTAACAGCCAGTTTCACGAAAAATTTTAAATGAAAATTTAATTTTTCCCCTATCAGATTTCATATAAAATTCACGTAAAAAAATTAAACTAAACTTAAATTATCTTGAAACTGCCACCCAATTTTGATATTTAGTTTCCAAAATAAAAAAAATACATCGAAAAACCTTTATGATAACTGGCTGATATCAGAAACACTAAGGGTCATTTTCATAGTGACGAGTTAACTGGCATTCGATAGTTAACTATCAATTTTTTTTATTTTTCTCTCTATAAAAAAATAAAAAATTGATAGTTAACTATTGAAAATAAAAATAAAAAAAATGATAGTTAACTATCGATTGCCAGTTAACTCGTCACTGTGAAAATGGCCCTAAGGGAGTCACAAGTAATGGATATTGATGGAAATGCTTTCTGCGCTGGAACATCTTCATACATTTATACATAATAATACAGCGTATCGATCGTTAAATCTTAAAATATTATAAATCCTCCGAAGAACTTTCCTCTCGAATACTCCATCTCATCTGGTGTTGATATCGTCCATCTTTTGGCGTCGTATATCACGACTAGAACGATTATCAAATAGTAGAGTGCAAATTTTGTTAAACGGTAATGGAAGTCAAAAGTAGTAGGTGATTGTTGGCAAGCATGATTTTTCATTGAATTCCCAATTAAACAAAGTCCTTCACATAATATGATGAGTAGGGCAACCAAAAATTGGCACAAGCAAATTTTTTCTATGGTGGCTATCACAAAATACTTAATTTAGGATAGTTTTTAACAAAAATTATACATTCTGACCTCCTATTGATAGAGCTAAAAATTGCCAAAGTCGTAATAAATGCTAATTTATGCTAATTTAACTATTAAATGATAATTAAAAAAAAAATTAGCTCTCTGATTGGCTAATCTCTCTGGCGCCAAATCGGTTAATGAAAAACGTAATTAAAACTAAAATATTAAAGGAAACGAAACCAATAGGCTAAATATAGCGGTTTTTTTTTAAATTGGTAGGTTGGAAACTATTTTGGTAGGAAAAAAGTTAGTTAGTGGCGGTGAAATGTGTATACCGAATCGTCAATCAATGAATTTTTGCAATTGACTTGCACATCATATTTATATGTACTGTACATATCTACATATCTTTGCTCTTAGAGTGCTTTCATATTACTCGGTGCGGTATTGGATCGATATTTTTGGTTTTCACTAAAAGTGTACCGATAGCTTACCGACCACATATATTTCAATTGGGACTTTCACATTATAGAGCCCTTACGTGATGAAATCATTTGATGTAATCGCGTATATGTGTGACTTGACGGTTTGACATACACACATCATCAAATTTCGTATTGTGACCTCAAGCGTTTGATCGAAACATTTTTGTAAATATCGATGAAAAAATAAATTCAAATTTTTATCTTTCGATGAAAAGCTATTTAAATATGTATGTGAAAAATTCAACAAAATATATTAGTGGCAGTTAACATTTTTTCACTCCAAGATGTAATATCAAATGTCAGTGTAAAGCAACTTTGAGGTACGAACAACGCGCGACCGACCTAACGCCAAATTACGATTCCGGCATATTGTCTTTCTCTTTTGACACATATACTTAAGAGTCTACATTATGTTTTTTTTATATTATATTAAATTATTTTATTTTATTTTACTTTATTTTATTTTGTTTTATGTGTTAAGAAAACAAACTGAACTAAAATTTTTAATTTAAGTGCCAATTCTTTAAGTTTAACGGAAATTTTTTAGCTCCAAAAAAGCATTTTTTAGAGCAATTTTTTGGTTGCCCTAATGATGAGATACTGACCCACTTGCAATATAGAGCATGACACACTCTACCTCCCTGAAGATTACTCGCATTTTAGTTTTATCTCTACTCTCATTTTACGCGTACAGACTACTGTGTAGTGAACGATATAATAACACAAATAGCCACAAAAGAAATCTCAAGCAATCCACTACATTTACTTATAGTGGTAAAGTTTTTTCTTTAGTTTTTTTTAGTTAGTGCTTAAGCAATTCGGTTGAATGCATAATGATTTCATAAAAAAGTAAATGTTACTACACTTAAGTAGGTATTTTTTTGTAAAAGTCAGCACATCCCTGCAGTAAATTTGTGTCACTGCTGAAGGATCAGTGATGATTCTTTGTTGAATATTCATCACTGTCGTCATAGCTCAGTATATTTTTATTTGTTTTTATTTTTTTTTCTGAGGAAAGCAAACCATTTATATGAAAAATTCAGCAGTCTTTATATGAAAGTATTCACTGATGCCTCCTTGTCATAGGTGAATCGCATCAGTGATTCATTAAGGATTCATTGCGGATTTTTACTGCAGGGATATTGTATTCTATATACTTTTATATACACACGTGCATAAATATATTAACTTTTTATGTAAAGAAGTGCTTTAAGTAGACACAATGGAAGGCAGCACATGACCAACAACAGCCCCCCGTGTTCTTATTTTAAATGAAGTAAGCTGAAGCAATTAAAGCAAACGCACATGCGCGACCGACAAAAAGAAAAATATTGGGTGCGGTGCTGGTAAAATGTTGCAAAAGCACAGAAGCTTTCATGCATACAAATATTTGTACATATGTATGTTTGTATGTACATATGTATGTCTGTTTGTTGGTTGCTTGTTTGCGCCAGCAAAAGAAACAGAGATATTTAACTCTAATTGAGTTACTTTCGCCATGCATGGCGGAGCAGCAGCAATTTTTTTCGCGCAATGCTTTTGTTTGCTGCAAGTGAATAAGTGTACATAGATGTATACATATTCATATGTTAATATGTAGAACACAGTAGTAAAAAAAAGCAGCAACAAACAATGCCAAAATAGAAAGGAAATTCAAGTAGCGAACAAAGAATGAATCTTTTTGTGTAAAACACATTTACATATATATGTAGATACATACGGTGGTTTTTTTTTTCAGCTTCTTAGATATAGGTATATGTACATACATTAGACATATACGCCGACAGTGATTCCGGCGGCGGCGGCGCCATTCCAAAATAATTTCGGCGGCGGCGGTGACGCCGACGTGCTTTTTCGCGCTAGCGCGCCTGCTCCAAATCTACAAATCACAATCCTCATTCAAAGTAATTTTATTTAGTTACCTTAATAGCGCTGGCTGAATGGAATAAATAAACTAATTTCCACCTTAAATTGTTGAAACTTTTTTATTTACAGCAAAAAACAATTGTTACATAAACTAAAATTTAAAATAAAGAAAATAAATATTAAAGAATATACACAAATCCATATGTAAGGGTAAATTTAAATTCATTTGCTTATTTTGTATGATAATAAACATGCATACATATATGTATTTACATACATATTTATATATATATAAGGCACTTTAAAATAAATATATGTATATACAGTGTTGGAAAAAATAATAGGGACAAAATTTTGCAATTCTCCATTTATTTCAAGACCAAATAATAATTACCATATATTGATGCTTACACGGAGAGGACACGCTTCAATGACTCTGGGGTGGTTTTTGTATAATAATTTAATTTTTATGAATAAAAATAATGAAATGTATAATTTAAGTTGGAAATAATAATAGGGACAAACTTCAAATTCGATTGTTTTTTCAAATAAACTACAATATTACTGCTGCAGCTAGATTTATTTTTTATAACTTCCTTACTTCTTCGTGGCATAGGGTTGACCAAATCAGCGCAATTTGCAACTGGTATTAAGTACCAAGATTCTTTAATTTTTTTTCAATAACTCTTGTTTATTTTTCCATTTTTGATCCCCCATCGTCTTCTTTAATATTCGCTATAGGGCTGAGGTTCGACAACAGTGAGGGTTACTCCAAAACAGCAACTTTCTTACGTTCAAACCATGAGTTTGCGATTCTGGAGGCATGTTTGGGATCATTTGCATGCATAAATCGCCATCTAATGATATCAAGGAGGGTTTAAATTATTCAATTTTGAGTAGAACAATTAGCAACAGACCTCGAGAAGTAGGACTAAATGGAAGAGATCCCACAAAAGTTCCGTATCTGAGAAAAAATTATGTAACCTGTTTTTGTTAATAACTTTTAACGGGCAAAAAATAAAACATTTCCGCATTCAGGTTCGTGTTCCTGAGGTCAAAACACGTCGATTGGTTCCTTTTTTTTAATTTTGAAGAACTTTAGCAGTTAGCAAAACTAGGAAAATATGTACACATTTCGCTCCATACGGGTATGGCGCGCCAGCGCATGCCGCCGCGCCGATACGCCGATTTCACGGATTATGGCGGCGGCGGCGTCAATCGGCGGCGTATATGTCTAGTACATACATAATAATAATATAATACAATGGCGCTATTATAATTCTGACGAGTTTTATGGCCGAGCTTCTCTCCCAATGCGAGGTGTGCTCCTTTTTGTTTTTCCTACTAATTGGGTGGACCTACAGTTTTATGCCGGCTCCGAACGGCGAATGCGTTTTTTGCGAGAAGCTTCTTCATGGCAGAAATACACTCGGAGGGTATGCCGCCCACTGCCGAGAGGTGACCGCTGCTCTTAAAAAACCCAATAATTGGATTTTTACTAATTAGAAAAAATTTTTTGGTGTTTGCTCGGACTGGGATTTGAACCCGAGACCTCTGGCATAGCAGGTGAGCACTCTACCCACTGCACCACAGCGGCCACATACATACATACATATGTAAATATGCTCTTCATATAAATGTTATATATAATATGCACGTAGATTTTGATTGAGAATACCTTTAGTGAAACTTTATGTAGAATAAATTACTAGAACATTTTAACCCTCTAACGACATTCAAAATACTAGTTTTTCGGACTTAATAAAAACAGGGGTCAAAACGATCTCTTCGTGGAAGTGTTAGAGGGTTAAAATACATTTTCTACGAAATTAAAGCTCGTGCATTTTTACTATTCGTTTTCTAACAACATATTTCTATACAATATGTATTTTACCTTTTTTTCCTTTATTTCAAAATTACTCAGATGAAATTTCGTAAATTGAAATTTGACCTCAGGAAGGAAAACGGTTTGGCGGTTTTACTACTTATGTATATGCATATAGATAGTGGTCCTTCGTTCTGTGTGGTAATTACCCTCAATTTGTTGCTTATACCATGTCTCCACATAACGTGTTTCGCTCTTTTTTTCTGCACTCGCTCTCTCAATCTTGTTTCGGCCTCAAAACGAGTGCCGAAACTCGTCAATTTCCATACAAATTTCTGAGAGCGAGTGAAGATTGAAACACTTGTTTTGTTCTCAATCCTCTTGGCAAACGCGATGATATCGATGCCTTCTCTAATTTTGTATCGAAAATCTATCGAAATCTCACACAGACCAAAAAAAAAACGCAAAATATAAGCAAACATACAAACATTTAGAAGAACAAGAAAGAGAAATGTTAAACTGAATAACGATCAGCCACGTGAAGACGGGTTATTTAGCGAGATGTTTTGCTAGATGTTTCGCTGGCGAATCAAGTTATGTGGAGACGGGCTTTTAGTGTTTTTAAAATCAAATGTTAACAGGTTCCCTGTCCAATGAATCATATATGATTCACGCCAGCGATTTTGTACCGTGTCTGATACGTCCATGTATCATATATGAGCAAACTTGGATATGTTTTTTATGATTGAAATAATTTAAACGTGGTGAGCTATTTCGGTTTATTTTATAGGATATGGTTGGATATACCTTATAGACTATAAAATTGAAAAGAAGAATGGTGATTTTGATGCATTGTGGAACGATCCTCCGTCATCCCTTGTCAAGTTTGGTTTGGAGACAAACCGGTTTCGGCTAATATGCGCCATCTTCAGTGTCTTTTTTCGTTCGTGGTGATTTTCAAATATTTACCTAAATATTCGCAAATGAAACTGAGCAATAAAAAGTAAAAATCCGAGCTTTTTTCCAAATTAGAACGACTTTATTATCGTATTTTTTAATTATTCTCATTGAAACAGTTTAGACAATAGGCTTTATTACATTTCTTGCATTCCATATCCACTAAAAACAAAAAAAAATTGCTCATATATGATTCACGAACGTACAAGAACAAATTTTTTGCGAGTGCGTTTCGTGAATCATATATGATACATGATTCATGGACACACAGCATGAAAATTCGCTCGAGTACGTTCGTGAATCATATATGAGCAAATTTTTTTTTGGTTTTTTTTTGACTATTTTTTTTTTCTAATAACCTCTAAATGCTTATATCAGGGCTGCTCAACGCTCTCGTATTGAAAGTACAAAACTCAATACATCTACAAATTTTGTATATGCACTGAAAATTTTGTTTGCTCATTTAAATTTTTTTATGAATTCCAATAAAATATTATTTTAGAATTTATTTTCAAATGGTAGTATCACATACATACAAATTTTTTTTTATTTTTTATATGAAAATTTTTTGAATACTAATTTTTTACAGTGCTTTCATTTTTTGAATATTTTTTTCATTACATATTTGTTATTGTAAATTTCGATTTCTTTCTTATTTTCATATTTGAAGTGAAAATATGTATCTGTGCCTATGATTCGGTACAAAACAAAAACAATTGTGCTTTGAGTGCCTATGAGGTGAACAGCCCTGGCTTATATCTACAACTTTTGTTCTAACGTAATAGAGGATCTTGCAAAAAATGATTGGACGTGGAGCGCTCCGGCTACACTTTTGTATGGGGACAGGGAACCTGTTAAAAAAAAAATATTAATTTTTCAACACGCTTTTTGTCTGTGTCGATAAACGCTCTAGGCACCCAAAAACAGCACACTGTGCCTTGAGCAATGCGGCAACGTGAATACAATTCGGCACACAAGAACAACCTCATTGTGCTATGTAATGAAAATAATTACAAGTGTGCATTTAAAAAAGGAGGGAAATTTACAAGAAATAACAAAAAAAAAACTAGCAAGCAAACAAAAAAAAAATGGGGAAGCGGGTCCAACAAGTGAGACAAACAAGCAAAAATTGTTGGCAGGCAGATAAAATTCATAAAAAAAAGCCAACACACAGAAACGCATAGAAATTATAAACAATTTGTGTGAAAGAAAAAAACGTCCCTAACAATGGAAATAGTAAACAAAACAAAATAAATACAAAAGCACAGCAACAGCAACAAAGGCAAATAAAAATAGATAGTAAAAAGGAGGAAAAATCAAGAAAGCGCAATGCGAAAACCGAAAAAACAGCAAACAACATAAATGAAACATGCAAAAAAATGCATTGTAAAGCCAAATGTATATATGTACTATTCTGTCGCCCTTTCTTCGGCGAATAAAACAAGTATTTTGTGGTCTCGCTATTAAGACAGCGAGTCAATAATTGATTGTTTATTGAACAAAATCAATCCCTTTTATACACAAAATTTCTTATGTACTACTTATTTACTATAATACATATTTACACTAATTCTTACTAGCTATGTAGATATGTATGTATATATGTACGGCTTATGCATTTAAAGTGTAGTCAAGTGCCCGTGCACATACATACGTACATACGACTTAGCTTAAAGGCAAATGCGACAAATCAGAAATACGGTGTCAGCATAAAATTTGGCTGTTGTTTGTTTACGTTATAAATTTTAAATAATGAAATAGGTTGAATGCACTTTTAGTGCATTCCATATTTTTGTGTTTTAAATTACGAGTTGAATGTGCTCAAATATTTCTGACATGCTACACCTCCTTTCCTAAAAAGAATGCTTATACATTTGTAGGGTCAATGTATGAGCATTCTATTACATTTAATGGATTGCTTATTTTACTTGCTTGTGTTTATTTATTTATTTCGGTAAAATTAACATTTCAGTTTTTGTTTTGTGCTTACATACTTACATTTATTGGAAAAAGTGAAAATTTCTTATTCTATAGGTTTAAGTCTATTTTTATGTACTATGATTTTCTTATTCATGTAGCTTAGTGAATAATTATTGTGATTATTAATATTTGTTACTCTATAGGGAATTAAACTATAGTTATTATGTTTATCAATACCTATTACTCTATAGGGTCCCTTATATCTACTGTCTAATTTATGACCTGTTTCATCTTTTACTAAGACTAAATCTCCTATATTCATTTCCTTATGCTGAATTTTCCTATCGTAGTAAATTTTTTGTTTTTCTTTTGCTTGTCTTACTAATCTATTAGCTCTTTCTTGTGCTATTTGAAGTCTATATTTAACTTCTTTGTCATAAGCCTCATAGTTGTACAGTGGGCTGATTGTATCTTCTTGTAAAAATTCGTATGTCGGTGCTGGTTTTCCGAATATTAGTTCAAAAGGACAGTAACCATGAACTGTTGAAGGTGTTGTATTATAACAATAAGTAAAGTACTTGAGGTACTCATCCCAATCGTCTTTGTCAATGGATATGTATGAACGTACATATTCATTGAATGTTCTATGGCTACGTTCAACAGTGCCTAACGTTTGATGATGGTAAGGTGTTGAGGTTTTGTGTTCAATTTTTAACAATTTACTTAGTTCTTGAAAAACGTTATTTTTATATTCGGTTCCCATGTCTGTCAGTATTGTTTTCATACATCCATAAATGAGAATAAAATGTTCGAATATAGCTTTGGCTACTGTTTTTGCGTGTTTACTTTCAATTGGAATTGCTACTAGATATTTGGTTAAGTCACATATTATGGTGACTGCATACTCATTTCCATTCAATGATTTTGGAAATGGTCCAATTGTGTCAATTTGAACTACATCGAATGCCTTAGTTGGTGTTTCGGTTATAGTCATTGGATCTTTTAAATGTATTCTTGTTTTATTTTTATTACAATGATCGCATTTTTTAATATATTGTTTTATGTCATTTTTCATATTTTTCCAATGGAATTTTTGTTTTATTTTATTTGTTGTACGATTGATTCCTGGGTGGCCACCATTAACAGGATCATCGTGATATTTATGAAGAATAGTTTTAATTTTTTCATTATCTGTCACATGCATAACCTCCGGAGTTAATGCAATGATTAAATTTTTGAGAACTTTGGTACCTTTATCTTTAAATTTATCTACTCGAGTATAATTATTCTTAAACAATTTGTCTCCTAAGGACAATTGTATTTTGTTTATTTTCAAATTGCCGGCTTCTTTCATAAGCCTGGCAAAGAATTGATCTAAATCAATCTTCGCCTCAACAATTAAATTATCAATATTTATTTCGCTACAAATTTTCTTTCCCTTTTTGAACTGCAGTTTCGGGGGGTCGAAAACGAGCTGAGCTAGCTTTTTTACTTCACATTTATTAAGCGCTTCGTATATTATAGGGTTCTCATTGTGACATTTTTCTTCATTTTTTATATTATTACTGGATTTTTCCTTAGTTTCCGATCTTGTGGTAACTTTCAATATTTTACATGCTTCAATTGACATTTCTTTTAAATCTTGTATATCTATACGCGATAGTGCGTCTGCTACATAATTCTCTTTTCCTGCTATGTACTCCACCCCAAAGTCATATTCTTCCAAATCTAGTCGAATTCTAGTTAATTTTGATGATGGGTTTTTCATCGAAAAAAGGTAAGTTAAGGGTCGATGGTCTGTTTTAATTGTGAATTTTCTGCCGTAGATGTACGGTCTGAAATAAGTGATGGCCCAATGAATGGCTGCTAATTCTTTTTCAATCGTTGCTTTATTTATTTCGCCTTTTGTGAAAGATCTAGAGGCATAAGCAACTGGTAATTGTTTTCCTTCGTATTCTTGACTTAGTACTGCTCCGCAGGCGTATCCGCTTGCATCTGTTGTTATGTAAAATTCTTTATTGAAATCGGGATATTGTAAAATGTTTGGGCTAATTAATGCATTTTTTAGATAGTTGAATGATTTCTCACATTCTTCTGTCCAATTAAATACTACTTTCTTTCTACAAAGTCTTGTTAATATTCTAGAGTATTCCGCGAAATTTGGTATAAATCTTCTATAGTAATTGCAGAATGCAACGAATCTTTTAGCTTCGTCGGCATTCTTGGGAGTTGGATAATTTTGAACTATTTTGTATTTAGTGGGATCAGGTAAAATTCCTTTACTTGTGCATTTATGTCCAAGATAAGTAACTTCTTGGTTGAAAAATAGACATTTATCTGGATGCAATTTTAAATTGTATTTTCTGCAAGTTGTGAATACATCTATTAAGTTTTTAATCATATGCTTTTCGGAGCATCCTAATACCACTAAGTCGTCCATATATAAAAATGCTTGTGATGGTTTTAGACCGGCGAATGCTAAAGTCATCATTCTTTGAAATGAATTTGGGGCTACTTTAAGACCATAAGGTAATCTTTTGAAACGGTAGGTACCATTGTCTGCTGTAAACGATGTTATATCTCGGGATTCTGGGCTTAATTCTATTTGATGAAAACCGGACATTAAATCTAAGCAAGAAAAATATTTTGCTCTACCTAATTGGTCTAGAATATCGTCGATTCTTGGTAATGGAAATTTATCTGCAGTTAATTTTTTATTTACCTGTCTATAGTCAATAACTAGTCTCCATCTTTTATCGTTATTACCTGGGAGTGATTTTTTCGGTACTAGTAGAATAGGACTATTGTATTCTGACATTGATGGTTCTATTAAGTCGTCTTGTATTAGCTTATTTACTTGTTTATTAATTTCCTGTTTGTGAGCTTCTGGTATTCTATAGTTTTTTACATAAACTGGGTTGTCGTCTTTCATATAAAGTTTTTGTTTGTAAAAATTATTAGTGGTTATAGGTTCTGATTCTAATGCAAATATATCAATAAATTCTGAACATAAAGTATTAAGTTGAGATTTAGCAAATGATGGGAAATTTTTATTTAATCTTTCTAATTTTTCTTTATTATTTGCTTCATTTTTCTGTTTATTATTTATAATTATGTAGTCGTCTAAGTTTTCTGTGTTAATATTGTAATTTTGAATAGTTGCATTTTTATCTGTTGTATTAATAATTCTAACAAATGCTTGCTTTGGATTTACTATTGAATTGGCAATAAAAATTCCTTCTGCTAATTGTTGATGTGGTATGAATAATTCAGTATTGTTATTTTTTATGTGAATTTGTCGAACTACTTCTGATCTAGCTGGTAATGATATGCAATTAATGGTTGGTTCATTTGTCATTTGAATTGCTATATTTTCTGGATAATCATATGGTCGTAATATAAGTCTATCTTCATTATTTCGGTAATCTAAAATGCAATTATACTTTTTAATGAAATCGAGTCCCAAAATTCCGTCGCATGGGATTGGGAAGTCATCTTCTACTATGTGAAATTTGTGTCGAATCAAAAGATCGTCACCCTTTAAATCTGTTTTAACTGTTCCAAGAGTGTTTGTTATACCCTGACCAATGCCTTTTAAATCTGTTTTTTGTAATTCATTAATTTTAACATCATTTTGAATTTGACCCTTTTTTATTAGTGATATGTCAGCTCCTGTATCTATTAGGAGAGTTGAAGTTGAATTATTTAAAGTTGTTTTGGTGGATATGTAGCTGTTTAGGTGTAAATTTAGTACACAAATTTTTTTTTCTATGTTTGGAGTGGAGTTTGTTGGTTTTCCTGCTGGGTATAATTACGTACATTGCGAGTGTTGTTGGTATTGTTGCGATTATTTTGTCGCTGTTGGTTACCAAAATTCCTATTTTGTCTTTGTGAGTAATTGTTGTTTGATCTGTTAAAATTGTTATATCTTTGATTAGATCGATAATTTCTATAATTGTTATTTGGAAAATTTCTACGAAAGTTGCCGCGGAAATGATTTTGTTGTCTTATATTCAATATTGCGTTTGGGTTGCCTGTTACTTCAGTGCAACTGTTTGTAAATTTTGAAATTGCCTCGTTCATTGAGGTGAACGTTCCGGCTTGCATGATTAGTTTTACTTTATCATTAGAACAATTTTTACACATAGCCTTTACAGCTGCTTGTGTAGCATATTTTCCTGCTAAATCTGAGGTTAACCCGTCAGATATATATGCTCCTTCTAATGATTTTGTTAATTTTTCGATTTCAGTAGTATATTGGTTGGCTGTTTTACTGCGTTGTTGGATGTTTAGCAGTTTTGCTGTTAATACTTCTACTGATTCGCCTTTGATTGATCTTTTCAATTTTAATTTTATATCTTGTATTGTATTCTCATTCTGAATACAATTTCTTGCTGTGCCTTTTAGTTTTGTTTTTATCATAGACACTGCAAGTGCTTCATGAGTATCCTTGATTTGGTCAAGAATGTCGAGTGCATCTATGAAGCTATTTAGATTTTCTGAGTTGCCATCAAACTCTGGTAGGACAGATGAAGCTGTTTTAATAAAATCTACCGCTGTCTGAGGCATTGTGGATGTGTTTGAATTATTGGTACTTTCTGAATGAGTTTTAGTTTCTTCTTTATCGTTTGAAGAATTTTTGTTTTCGGCTTCCGTTGGATAGTCCGGTAGTAATAAATTTGTGTCAATTTTTATGTCTTTGTTGAATGACGTGGGTACTTGTTCTTCAATCTCGTATCGTGCTAGCGATGAAACAAGTTTATCCCTGACGTATAGGTATATTTGGTATGCCTGCTTTTGATGATCGGCTGTAAGCTTACTATTTATATTCCTCAAGGCGTTTCCTATTCTATTTAATGCATCTATTATAAAACCTAAATGTTTAATAATTGTTTCTCTTCTAATAAAAACATTCTTGTTAATGCACTTGTATGATTTTTCTGCAATTGATTTTTCATTTAGTAGTGATGCATATATATTATCCCAATTATCCATTGAAAAGGATCTATTCGGTATTGATTTTTATACCTTGTCTAATCCATTTGCACGACTAATATATCGCTTTTTTTAAAATTTTGTTGTGTACCGAATAAATCTTTAGAAATAAATTTATACAAGATACAATTGCAATAACAAGAAGAATAAGCTTTATTGAATCTAAAGCTTCGCTGTGATCAATTTCTATGGAGTTAACTACATTTGCGTTGGGTTTATCAATTTTTGATGTTGTTCCACCCATATTGATTGAATATTAAAAAAAAATTCCTAAAATCTGAAAATACCGAATTTTTCAAACATGCGTTGTGTTTCTTCTATTTTTGTCGTGGGGTTAATGACGTCTTCTAATGTTGGTTCCCTAGTCATGCCTATGATACGCCAAAGAGTCCTTAAGGATTCTAATTCCCTTATTAAGTCCCTGTTCTCTATTTCATTAGGAAGTGAGCCTACTGAATTCCTTGATTTAGGCATTATAATCACAATAATTATTTTTGTATGTATATATATTTATTTATTTAATTAAATCATTAAAATTAGTATTGTTATGGCTTAGGCCAGAAAAATGTGTATATGTAAAAATGCAAAATTTTTAGTATCGAGAATTGACACGGCAAGGATTTTTGGTCTCTTGCCCTTCAATAGGCAGCCGCAAGGTTGCCATAAGATTAGTTAGTGATCAGTTAATAAGGCCATTAGTAAGCCTTTCAATCGCTATTAGTTTTTTTATATGCTTCCGTTTTGCAATAGAATCTGCGAATACTAGTTGTTGGTAGAGTTCGGCAACTCGTCGCCGCGCTTGGTATTTTTTACCACCACGTCTCCTGTGGTATAAAGGTTTCTGTGGTTGTGCAGGTTCTCTGCGAGCTGGGCGTTGTTGCCGTCGCCTGTACTCCTCGATTGTAATTGCTCTAGGACCTTGTCGTTCTGGCTGCTGTTGCTGTTCTTGTTGATGTTCGGGTTTAATTTGTTGTTCTTCTTCTTGGGCTTGTTGCTCTTGTTGTTGTTCGGGTTTATTTTGTTGTTCTTCTTCTTGGGCTTGTTGCTCTGTCTGCCGCTCACTAAAATACTTTTCCCATTTCTCAAATATTGCGTTTACTTCGTCCATCACCATGTAGTGTAAACGACTGGTTAATGACAGGATCTGGCAGGATCAATGGCAAGGATCCTGGTGTGTTTAACAGGCAAGGATCCTGTTTGTCTGGCAAGGATGCTGGCAAGGATGTCTTGTTTAACTGGCAAGGATCCTGTTTGTCTGGCAAGGATGCTGGCAAGGATGTCTTGTTTAACTGGCAAGGATCCTGTTTGTCTGGCAAGGATGCTGGCAAGGATGTCTTGTTTAACTGGCAAGGATCCTGTTTAACTGGCAGGATCGCCATATTCTGTCGCCCTTTCTTCGGCGAATAAAACAAGTATTTTGTGGTCTCGCTATTAAGACAGCGAGTCAATAATTGATTGTTTATTGAACAAAATCAATCCCTTTTATACACAAAATTTCTTATGTACTACTTATTTACTATAATACATATTTACACTAATTCTTACTAGCTATGTAGATATGTATGTATATATGTACGGCTTATGCATTTAAAGTGTAGTCAAGTGCCCGTGCACATACATACGTACATACGACTTAGCTTAAAGGCAAATGCGACAAATCAGAAATACGGTGTCAGCATAAAATTTGGCTGTTGTTTGTTTACGTTATAAATTTTAAATAATGAAATAGGTTGAATGCACTTTTAGTGCATTCCATATTTTTGTGTTTTAAATTACGAGTTGAATGTGCTCAAATATTTCTGACATGCTACAGTACAATACACATGCATGTACATACATATATGTATCTACGTACATAAATATTAGAAATGCAATAAATTAGCAAAATAGCATCCAGAGGGCAATGGTGGAGGCGTGTTTGCAACTAGGAGAGAGATGATTGCAAATTATATGCAGCCAGCCAATTGTTACTTGTGCATGTGCTGGAAGGGAAAAAACATACATACATACTAGATACATAAATAAAATGGAAATAATTTAAAGATATGTATATTCATTTATAATTAACACTATAACATTAGAGCGTGCCAAAAAAAAAATTCGCCCTGCTACTATTCCTTAAAAAGTTTTGACTTCCTCTAATAACCTTAACTAGGCTATTCTGGCAATATTTGATTAAATTTAATCTTACACCAATGAGCGCAATAAGCTTCTTTTCTACATAAAATTATTCTCCAATTCGAAGGTGTAACGATCTAATGGACATGCATGCAGAAATACATACATAAGTACATATATAGCTGATGTAAATACAATTGTACATGGATACCAACTTAGTACTAAAAAAAACCTACACAATAGCAATTTGTAATGTTTTATTACAATTGCAAAAAGAGTGCAATTTTTTCAGTAGTTAACGCTGACTGCCCGAAGCGGTAATTACATAAAGGGATAAATGTATTAAAAAGCAAAAACAATTTGCTAACTTTTTAACGAAATAAAGAAATTACTTTGTGGATTATTTTGCTTACAACACATACGAATATATTAATGTTGTATATGTAGGCCACCTATACAATGCAACACAAATTAGTTTGGTCGATTTCAGTGAGCGCTGCAGCAGCAAATGCAGCGGAGCGCGACAAAAGTTGCAAAATTGGCCAAGTTGTTGGCTGTTGCATAGTAAAGTTTGGCATTATATTTTGTTTTGTTTTGTTTAGTGGTTGGTAGTTTTTTGTATTTGGTTATATTTGTCATAGTTATGTAGCAGTGGCGGACATTACATACAAGCCGAAAAGCCTAAATATTTTCGTTATGTAGCAGTGGCGGACATTACATACAAGCCGAAAAGCCTAAATATTTTCGTTCATTTAATTTTATGAATTTCTGACGGCGCTAAGTACGGATAGCGCGTCAACTTGTTAACAACGGTCACGTGTATTTTGTTTATGCAGCCAATTATAGCACAATCGTCGTTAGTGAGCATGCCTGAACAGTTCCAGACATGGGCTCTTACGAGGCTTTCAAAACAGTATATATAACATAGCTTATTTTCAGAGTTAATTTGAAACAAACTACTTTTTTTTATTTCTCACATATCGTCCCCTATATAACAATAGCGTATGTGCTCACACGCCATTATTTTTTATTGCATATTTAGAATCTCCATCATTGATTCTATATCTGGTCAAAATTTCGTCAAATTCTACTTCCACAAAGTGGATCAAAATGTCATTGGAAAAAATGGTGTATAATTTCTTGTTCAAAAATTTAATAGATATCTGATTTGACAAAAACTTTAAACTCGATTTTCTCTAAACCCAAAAAAAATTATACGCTATTGTTATATTGAGGGGACGATATATAATTTCTTACATACGCTTGCGAACGGAAGTATCAAATATAAGACTTTGAAAGCGTTGATTTTAAATTAATTAATATGAAATCAGCGCAATATCAAAATCGGGCCAAATCGTTATTTTAAAAATCAAATAAAATCAGACATTTCATGATTTTTGCTAATTAGACCCGTGTTGTTCCACCCCTCTGGTTTTACAAAATTTTTTCAATTTCTTCATTCGAGTCCCACAGAGATGTTAATTTTCATTCATCGCATCTTGAAGGGCATTTTAACGATTCGGATAGATGAAGAAGGTACGAATATTCTTTATTCTTGCTTGAACCCCTAAAGCGCCTGGGCCAGCTTTATGCATGCCAATTTACACTAGGACCACCACTGTTTACAACATACATACATATATATGAGTGTTAATGTATGTATGTATGTCACTAGCTAAAGATTTGATTTTGAATGTGCATCCATTTCCGCTACCGCTTCCATTGTATTTCCTGGCACATTTAACAGTAATTGCATAAGAATGCAATTTTGCGAAACAAATAAAACAAAGTGGCATCTCCCTACTTAGTATACACACATATGCATTTTTTGTCAAAGCTTATGCATATGTACATTAGGGTGGGGCGATTTGTATGGAGGTAAATTAATCGATACCGTGCCATCGAAATTCGGATTCCTCTCATTTTTCTGAGTAGAAAACTCCTCAGGGACATTTGTCTAAAATGAATTTTGATGTTCCGGAATTTGATTTTTATGGACTAAGACGGATTTTTTTTTTATAAAAATTGGGCAAAAATGGACAAAAAAAATAACAAGGCCAATGTGCATATCGAATTTCCGCAATGCCTTCTAGTTTTCCTATAGCGGAAGATAAGTTAATATTTAAAAATATTGTTCCTATATTGTATTGACTTATCTTTAAGAAATTCGCAAAAACATGTAAGAAATATTGTAGGTACACAGCAAGAGATATTCGCGAAAATATGCGATTTTGGGCATACAGCCTCCATAATCGGAAATCAGGCTGTATCTCGAAAACAGAACATCCAATTTTCATTCTGATTTCATATCTGGATTCAGCATAAAATTCTGCTTCAATTCGATGTGCATATTGGCCTGGATATTTTTTGTCGATTTTTGTCCAATTTTTATTTTCAGAAATTGATCTTGGTACATAAAAACCAAATTCCGGAACATCAAAATTAATTTTAGACAAATGTCGTGTAGGAGTTTTCTACTCAGAATATTGAGAGGAATCCGAATTTCAATGGCGCGATATAGGTTAGTAAATCGCCCCACCCTAAATTACATATGTATGTAGCGACTGCAATAAAATTAGTTTGTAAAACAGGGGTAATGCGGGATTTTCATTCATATTAAACTACTTCGCTTAATTTGCAAACTGTTAAATTTCGTCAACGGCATTATACAATTTTTTCTCTATTATCTCTTTAACAATTTTCTTTTAAGGCCGATACTTGCGCATTTCCCTCCTCAACAAAATATTTAATCAACTAAAAATTTACATTTCATAAATATTATATCTATCTACCAGCAGCTTACTTACTTTATTACTTAATAAAATCTTTTTTTTTTATATGTATTAAACATACAAAAATAACTCAAAGAAAATCGTGTGTAAATCCTCTTCTTCCAACAAACTAAGCTTAATTCACTGGCAATCCAGAGCGAT